>MU184668.1:140547-181269 GCA_016904865.1 Pissodes strobi | reverse complement strand
TAAAAAGTCTATATGATCGAATGAAAATAATTTGTAATAATCAAAATTTCAACACAGAAAAAGAATTTTTGAGCAATGTTTTGATGAATAATAACTAGCCTATTGATTTCATTCAAAAATGCTTTATAGAATTTGAACAACCAAATATCAGACAAAATCAAAATAGACCTATTACGAACCTCTTTATTCCTTATATTCCTGGTTTATCAGACAAAATAGAACGAATAGGAAATAAATTTAACATTCGTACAATTTTCAAAACAGAAAACACCCTTAGATCTAAACTAACAAAAACAAAACCACTTAATGAAAATGAAACTACTAAAAATGTTATCTATAAAATAACATGTGAATGTAATAAATTTTATATAGGTGAGACCTGTAGACCATTATCAAAACGTATAAAAGAACACCAAACTTATATCAGAAATGCACAATTCCACAAATCACACATTTGTCAACATGCATTTGATAACAATCACAGAATAAAATGGAACGCTTCTAGTATTTTGGCAAAGGAGCCTTCATCTAAAAAAAACGTAAAATTAAAGAAAGTGCTTTAATTTTATTAAATAAAGATGAATGTGTTGCTTCAACTTCTGTTAGTTTTAATAGCACATGGTTACCTTTGCTAAAAACTGAAGTTGATAAGGGACACTTAAAAATTAACTAACCCTTTGAACAAAAATCATTAAATTCTTCCTAAGCGAATAACACTGCAAGAGCTTTTTACTGTTTTATTGTACTTGCTAACCATTTTCATTTTTAGTTTTTTGCCTTTCTTGAAAACGATATCCGACTTGTTATCGAATCGACGATATATAGGTACCCATTTCATTAGGGTCACTAAACTTGCACTTGTGCAGTTTACATCCTGGAGCCTGGGCCGAAGAGGCTCTATAACAATTCAACCCAAGTTTAATCATTTGTGGAGCCAAAGGCAATCAATTCCAAGGTAAAAATCAAATTTTAAATCTGACGTTTCCTGTCAAGGCCCCCATCATCAACTTAATTTTTTTAAATACGGACCTGGATTTATTATTTAATTTTTTAGAAGCTTTTGGTCTTTCAAAACCAACGATGTATCACACTTGTCCCATAGCGGTAACAAATATTCTCATAAGTGAAGTGGGCCAGAAAATAAAAAATTTAGATTTGTTGATTTATTGATAAGTGTGATACAACGTTGGTTTTGGGAGACCAAAGACCACTAAAAATTGAAATGAAAAAATCAGGTCCGTATTTAAAAAAATTAAGTTGATGATGGGGAACGGATACGAAACGTCAGATTTGAAATTTGATGATACCATTTTATACAGGAGAAAAAGGTGACAATAATAATGTTAAATTTAGGTTATATGATCTCTTGAAATAAATAAAAATAAAATAGCTGCTTTTCGGTTTTTTTAGGAAATCTCAGGAAGTAGTCGGGATTTTCTAAATTTCTCAATGACATATCAATGACCCCTAAATTTCGCAACTTTGCCCTTATTTAACAGGTTTCGTATCTCTTATGGCTTCCGAGATCCTAATGGATTAGAGAGAGATGTTTCACCCTGTATAGCACGGCGACTAATGAGGTCAAGGAAACGTTGACTATTATTTCACTTCACGCAGATTTTTTTTTACAAAGATAACCTTCAAAAATATAAAAAAAAACATCGACGGGACTCGAACCCGGGCCGCCGTATCACAGGTACAGCATCTAACCGCTGAAAAGAGTACGCTTATACTTTTATCAGTGTTCTTTAGTGGAAGAATAAATATTTTTAGCGGACTATTCAATTCGATTTAAACAGAAGGGAAAAGTTCATCTTTTGCTTCCTATTGATTACAGTATAGTAAAAATTTATTTTTTTTTCTCAATTTTTCTCTCTGGTATACGTGCTACAGATCTACTTTTATTTAAAATTAATACAGTTCGAACTATTATAACCATTGTACTTTGGATCAAAAACGTGAATACATTTTCCACGTACATATTACCAGATGTCACAGAAAGCATCCACCATGATTTATTGTCATCAGTTACGGCATCCGGCAGCAAAGAAGCTAATAGGAATGAAATTGAAATGGCTCTTAACAAATAGTATTGCCAACGGCGAAAGTTATAAAGAAATAATAACCCTAGTTAAGTTATTCATGGTAGCAGTGCGCATCATCAAGGCGAACTGATCTGCTCATCATAAAGCAATTCGGCACGGGTAAAATAGCCTATTTAAGTTATTGTTTTCTTACTAAGATGGAGCTTCAGAGGCGTATGTATTATTTTCTTTCTTTGTACCAAAATAAATATTTATCTTGGTTATTGTATTTGTTAGATAACAAGTGTAGGTGATTACTGAGTAATAATCGAGATTCTGTGCAAATGAAAAATATAAGAGAGAGAAGAAGTAAGCAGGTGTTCGACCTAGGTTAAGTTTCTTCATTTCTATCTTTTGAGAGATCACATTGAAGTTTTTCTATTCAACATGCCCTGCGGATAGAAATCACCTTTGGTGACAGATAATTCGATGAGAAATATAATGAATATGGCAAATGCTTTTCCAGCAATGAAAGGAAGTAAAAGTCAGTGGCGGCTCGTGATGTTTTAAATAGGTAGTGCGCAATTTATGTTGGTTTTTTCGTACGCATAGGGGGATGCCCGCTGCAGGCGCCGCCGGAGGCTTATCTGCCGAAGGCGGAAAGTTTTGGGGGTGCCACGCCCATTTTTTACCAAAAACTCGTTAAAATCGTTTAAAAAATTAATTCGGCGCCCTCTTGAATGGTAATTGTTGCGCACTAAAAGAAATTAATAAGTAGGTACTTATCGATTCCAGAAGGGTAAACCATTAAAACAGTTTATTGTAACTACAAATCAATAAAGTTAAAAAAAAATCAGGAGAAGTTCGAAAACGTTAAAAAATATATCGGTTTGATGGCAAAAAAGTGTTATTGAACATCTTTTTGTCGATGGTTAGTCCTTCGACTTTGCCGTTTCCTAGCTTTAAAGTGAAATTCCATTCGCCACAAGATTTCGGGGGTTAAAATGTCTGGTAAAAGACCGACCATCCTTTTTCTTGGCACATGTTTGGTCTAATTTTAAACCGGCATCGGTCGCCCAACCTCTTGATTTCAATCTTTTTATTTAGATCCAATAGAGAAAAGTTTTTTTTTTAATAATATTGCCAACTGAATTTATGCTCCCACAGCAATTGTCAGAACCCGAACTACTGAACTGACAGTAGAATAATAGTATATAAATAAAAATATGAAACACTAAACAATATTACGTACACTAAACTCACGAGTTTATATGCAGCTAATTAACAAGCGTCAACGAACCGAACAAAACAAAAATAAATTCACGGCTCGATTGGAGTATAATACAGAATAATAGTAGTATGTAATATTCGCGCTAAAAAACGATTTACCTCCAACTTTTTCCACACAAACTGAATTTTTCAGGACCTATAATAAATGTGTTGCATCAGCCGTAGCTTGAAGACGAAGAGGCTGGACATACATATTTAATTAGGGCGTAAACCCATGACGTCTCTCATTATTTATTGTTATACCATTGTTAGTTTATAAACAAAAAATATGGGATTCGCTCTATTACCTTGTCAAGACATAAGCGAAACTTTTATAAAGATTTTTTTTTTCATTTAGGCCTTCCCTTTTTGTTAATTGAATGTTATATTTAAAAATAACTATTTTTTAATTAAATTTTTGCACGGTTGAAACCGAGATATTTACATTTAAATTTTTTTTCGGCCATATGAGCTAATGCAAATGATTTTATTCAAAAAATACTTCCTACAAAGACCTTATTGTGCATTGGACCAAAAAATAAGTATTTTTTTCCTCTATACGATGGTACCAATATCTCGATTTTTGATGATAGTGTCCTTTTGTGGAGTCTAATTTTGTATTACCTCCGGAATAAGGGTTATCTTATCATGTACCTTCATCCCTGAAAAAATCAGCTTGTGACACCATACTATATACGCAAGAATTGCAAATTATCTCTAAATTAAGCTACAAAGTGCGGATCTAAATAGCGCACGGATGAGCCTTGACTTCTCGTGATTTTACGAACATTCCCGACCGTTATGCATGGCGAAAATGCATTTAACAAGGGCGCCGAACACTAGCGCACGGCAGATTTAAACTAGTTGTGGTTACGGACGGAGGCCGCCGTTGGACGTTCCGCGTTTTGATCGTCGCCGTCGTGCCTCGATTTCGCTCTTATAAATAATGTATTCTGCGGCCAGTGGAGATTAAAAAATATGTAAATTCGCAAATTATAGTTAGTTTATGTTAAATTATATGTAGGGAAGATTTTATTTTTCCGTTTACTTTCGAAGGCAGTGCGCGCGCACGGGCGCACTTATTGAGAAGCCGCCCCTGGTAAAAGTATCTATATGTAAAAAAATATTAAATACAGATTAGATTGTTCATTTTGATATTAACACATTTTAGAAAATTATTAACTATTAATTTTACTATGAATAAGCTTGGTAAATAAAAATAATCAGATAAATAAACAATCAAGGAAAGACTGCCCCAACTATCCCGAGAGTGAATTCCTCAATGTCGGGTCTGGTATCTCGTCATCGCGAAGTGAAACGAATACTCAAAAGCCTAGACACTAACAAGGCGACAGAACTGGATGGCATTCCCGCAATAGTGCTTAAGAAATGTGCTACTTAACTAACAGCTCCACACTAAATGATTCCAAATAATTACCGTCCAATTGCCTTAGTTCTCACCATTTCCAAAATCACGGAGAAACTGGCCAATAAACAGCTATTAAAATACCTCGAATAATCAGGCATCATAAGCGATCGCCAGTATGGCTTCTGTCAGGAAGATCTCCTGACTTACGTGATCTACCTGTGGACCAAAGCCATTGAGAGCTACGGCGAATCTCGTGCAGTGGCTCTCGACATATCCAAAGCATTTGATAGGGTGTGGCATGACGGATTATTAAGCAAATTTACAGCATACGGACTACCACCATCCCTACTTCTGTGGCTTTCTAATTTCTTAATGGATCGAAGCATCCCAGTTGATATTGATGAACATCTATCGGAGGAATGTAAAATCAAGCCGGAGTTCCTCAAGGGTGTATATTATCTCCCACTCTGTTCCTGCTCTATATCAACGATTTCTTAGGCAGGACAAACAATTCTTTTACAGGGAACCGTCTCCAGATCTTGATTAATTGCTGTAATCTGCCCCCGTCTGCGGTAATATGTCTCAGTCCCTGGTAAAGGTTTTTTTGACCTAAATTGACAAGTGTACTGTCATCTGCAAAACTGTAGAGGATTAATGCTGTCGGCCAGCAGGTCATTAATATAGATGAGGAACAGAGTTGGTGAAAGTATTGCGCCCTGAGGCACGCCCGCGTTAATGGTTAATGTATCTGAGGTGTGTCCATCAACTGCAACGTGGAGAAATCGGTTCTTAAGGAAACTGGCAAGCGAGCCCCAGAAACAGGCTGGGAGTCCGAATGACGACAGTTTGTTCAGCAATGCGTCATGCCAAACTCTGTCGAGTGCCTTTGAAATATCCAACGCAATCGCTCGAGATTTTCCATAGCTTTTAATTGCCCTACTCCATATTATATGAGTGATACAGACCAATATATCTTCTGTCAATATTTGTTTGCGAAAGCCGTATTGGTTCACTAATAATTAATCTGTGGATCTCTAGAACTTTGGAGATTATTGGAAGCAAGTCAATTGGACGATAGTTGGAGGGCCTGATTGTCTTGCCTTTTTTTGGAACCGGTTGAGCGACTTTCCAAAAAGATGGGTAAATCCCTTGTCGGTACTAAGGGGAAAGAATTGGTGAAAGAATGGTGTTAGTTGGGTGGCGTAGTTCTTTAATAGAATAGTTACACAAAGAATTA
Source organism: Pissodes strobi (assembly GCA_016904865.1). Taxonomy (NCBI): domain Eukaryota; kingdom Metazoa; phylum Arthropoda; class Insecta; order Coleoptera; family Curculionidae; genus Pissodes; species Pissodes strobi. Next base: position 175,370 of record MU184668.1, on the reverse strand, counting down.
TGAAATGAAGTTGTGATGTTTCTTAACCAAACTCCAATTTAATATCGTTTATTAAGTAGCAAAAATAGTAACTTTTCGCGTGCATTTCCTCAGGTATTATTTGCTAGTTTTTCATTAAGGGAATACATTAGTCAACTCTATATCCAGCCAATGGATCTGTTTTAATAGCCAGGAATTGATAGGTAAGTCACTTAGCTCCTTGGATGATCGCTATTTGATATCCAATATTGTTTGTCGGTCTCTAATTTCAAAATTTAACTGAATGAGTAAATATTATATCATAATACGTTAGAAATAAGCAAATGTGTCGATTAATACGATTCAAAGATTAAGTTGAATTATTCCATATTTAATGATTACTTTCCCCTGCTTAGGTAATGGGATCTTCTTCTAAATGATGCAAGGACGCCTATGAGAAGAAGAGCACATCTGGGGAGGATATGGGCGGCACGGTGCCGATAAATGTTACCAACTTAAGCATTTAAGCAGTGTACAGTCAATGACACGCTATCATTAGCATATAGATTGCACTTTTCAATGGTCTTGCGAACGTTGCTCGTAATATTTGTAATGAAAAAGATGCTTTTTATAACCAAACGATGTGCTGTCCGTCAATACTCGACGTATTTTACGATACCTTTATGACTGTTAATTAACGCGCTTGTTTTAAGCGTAGTTCCGACATATGATAGTCCCACGTTCCGTAATAGCCTTTGAGAAAAGAAATTTCACGCCGTATTTTAAATCAATCTAACACCTTGAGTCAGATAAGGATTTGGGGCAAAAAAATTAGCACAAAGGTGGAGGTTACTATAATTGCAAATTAATAGCACTTGAAAAAAAGTTCCCCCTCGAGGATGATCAATATGTTTGAAAATTATATCTAATTATCGCTTTTGGTACGAAACTGATGTGATATTATTGCAACACGAGAGATAAGTAAATAAATAATCGTTTTTCAAGTATTTGTGAAAACTGGCTGACTGTGAAGTTGGGAGGAAAACAGTTGATCATAATGTCAATCCGGTAGAGCGAAATATTTGTTTAATCAGTTGTTAAGGTATAAAAAAAACAATAGTATGGCACCGTGAGTATATTAGGTCAAGAATGATCTCTCCAATCGTGCCATTTGACGATAAACTTAACTCCTCTAATGACCAAACGCGAGTTATGTGATGTGCGAGAGGTCAACGCTCATAATATGTATACAAAGTACATTTAAAAAGAAACAATAGTGGCATCTCTTTCGAAAACATTTTTTTCATTAATCTGAGCGAGAAGTGAACAGAAAAGACGAGGGCTACAATCATTAAATTTATATTGTACGATTGTGATTGAAAATACACTTGCTTCTTAACGAATGCAAATACCGCTACAATAATTGCACTATTGCATCAAAATTACTGATAATTTTGCATGACAACGTGTTGTCTAAAAACTGCATGAGTTAGTTTGGAGAGCCCGACACTAAAGGTGGAGGGGGCTCTTTTTCCAAACTATCAAAATTATCAAATTCTCGGTGTGAGCTCGGTTAGCTGAGATAACTCTGATATGATATACAGTATTATACAAGCAATAATAACAGGATAAATATTACCTTAATGTCCACCTATAAGCTACTCTGTACACTAGATTGACCAATTGACGAGCAACGTTCAATCGTTCAGAGTTTATCTTCCAGCACGTGGGAAAGTCACTTTAGAAAACACTTGCTAAGCTCTTGCTAGCTTCTATATACAATGTGGTTCGAATTTTTGCAAATTAAAATGACTTGAATGTAGCAGTATGGCATGATATGGATGCCTTTGTGAATGCGATTTTTATACACGCAAAAATGATTATAAAACATGCTAGGCAGGTAGCATAGGTAAGCTGAAATACGTGTAGGAAATAGCATTTGTGAGATCTTGAATATTGGCAGACAAGTGCCGGATAATCCTTATATTAGGATAAGGCCAGAGTATAACAACCCAATGTTATGCTTTGATAGAGAATATTGAACACCCATGAACAAGACTAATGGTGACGCTAGTACAGCGATGGTACAGCATCTTACCTGTGAGAGAGTAATTGAACCCCCATAGACAAGACCAATGGGGACGCTAGTACAGCGTTATAGATGCTGAGAGTCTGTGATGGTAAACGTGTGTGTGTGTTTACTTACTTGGGGTTCGAGACAAGACTCGAATGTGATGAACACCCATGGACAAGACCAATGGCAGGGGGCCGATAAATACCTTTACTTGCAGGCAAGAAATGACGATGACTATGGCTGGATACCACAACGTCAGTTGAGTAGATATCTTGAAAGATTAGGGGGTCTCAATACGTGAAAACTGTCTGGCATGATGGCTAATGTGGCCAGGTCAGCAGCGAGAGCGCGCTCCAGCGCGGCTATTTGGTTGGGGTTCAAGATGCAACTGAATTCTACAGAATGTGAGAACAGAACTAAATCAACTCGAAGGCGTTGACGCCTCCCTTTCTGGTGGGAGAAGATGCTTCAATGCGGAACTAGAAAAGGGCAAATGATGTAACTACAAAGAAGTTATATGAAACTTAACATCAGCGATTGTCCAACATAATCTTATGCATTTTAACACAGATATGGTGGAAATACGCTGACTAGGTTTTATAAATTCGATTATTAAAGATCGGAAATTTAGAGGAACTAACTTGAATAACTCCGTCTTCGCCGTGAAAGTTCAGTGATTGGCCGACTCGGCGTAGGTTACGCGGCCGGGCTCAGATGAGTAAACGTTGCTACAACAGATGGCGCTAGGAATATCGCCGGAGTACAGTGGCCTTCTGTAGAAAGCACTGTGATTAGTCAGATTGGCCTTTTAAGATCCTTTACACAAATAGTGCACTATGTAAAAATCGACCTCTCCTATTGGTCGATCCATCTCGTATTACAATATGTCTTCGTAATGCAATCGATTTCTGTCAAGAGCTCTCATGGTGTAGAGGTTTAGACAGCTGGGTCTCACCTGGACGGACCGGGTTCGAACCGCCTTGCTTTTTTATTATTTTTTAAAGATTATGTTTCTAAACAGTTTTTTTCTTGATTTTGGGTATGTTTTGGGTTAGCACCTGGTTAGCTTCCTTTTCCTGAGCCCCCGTAGCGAGCGAAGCGAGCGGAGGGCCATGCGAATCGACCAATAGAAAAGGCCGATTTTTATATAGTGCACTATTTGTGTAGAGGATCTTGTAATGCGTCAGATTGCCTTTCGAGGCCGCTTTGGTTTAAGCTATCTAGACTGGCTGATGCAGTGGATGAACGTTGTAACAAGAGATGGCGCTACGAGTATCGCCAAGGTTTTTAAGATTTCTTGGGAATGCAAGCACAATGGCGTGGAATGTTAAATTGTACAAAATTAAATCGTTAGATTTGAGAATGATTGAGAATGTTCAAAAACCATTTGAACATTGACGTTATTTATAAATTGTCGCTGTCATCGTAAGTTTACAATATAATTACCATAGATACGTACGATGCAATTATCGCCGTACTCTTTCGGTTCCTACAGTGAAATTATCGGAAGTTATTGCACAAGTGCATCAAAATTACCGACAATTTTGCATGACAGCGTGTTGTCAAAAACTGCACGAGTTAATTTTCATATTTTGGAGAAAGTGCCCGACACCAAAGGTAGAGGACTCTTTTTCTAAAATATGGAAATGACCGAATGCAGTTTTTCTAAGACAACACGATCGAATGCAAAATTATCTGGTTATTTTGATGCACGAGTGTAATACGGGAGAATATTTCCCGAATATAAGGACATGGTTTTAAAAAATACATTATTATTATTTTTTTTTAATACAAAAACGTACATGTATCGGTAAACGGAATAAAGAGATGCAAAAATACGATTTTCTTAATCCGAAACGAGACATTTTTAATAATATACATTCACTTGACTTTGACGTTATTTATAAATTGTCAATGTCATCGTAAGTTTACAATGAAATTACCATAGATACGTACGATGCAATTATCGCCGTGTTCTTTCGTTTTCTACAATGCAATTATTGCTGTAATTTTCCGATAATTGCACTTCTCTAATGGGATTTTTTATACATGAGGGAAATATTCGGAAGTCATTGTACAAGTACATCAAAATTACCGATTATTTTGCATGACAGCGTGTTTAAAAACTGGTGGAGGGCCCTTTTTCCAAGATATGAAAATAACCGAATGCAGTTTTTCTAAGGCAACACGTAATTTTCCGATAATTGCACTCCTCTAATGGGATTTTTTTATACATGAGAGAAATATTCGCTGCACTACTCTAACGATAATTGCACTACTCTCATGGGATTTTTTTTTACGAGGGAAATATTCCGAAATCAACCACAGCATATTTAGGACGAATGCCAAATAGGTTTGTCGCGCTTCTTATACCTGAATCCTTCTAAATCAGTGGTTGTATATGGTGGACTACCGTACTGCAGATTGCGGGTTATGCCCTCGTTAAATGCACTTTTTTTTCTTTTCTTAAGGCTTATTTCCAATTTATGTTATGTTCCGATCTTACTTCACCATCATCCAACTAAATAATATAGGTGTTACATTCAAAGTAAGTTCGGCTGGGCTTTGAAATTTCATGTCAAAGTGCTTCTATAGTATTTTAGTGGAGTCTAGAGAATATGTTCCCGCGATATTACTGTAGCAAAGAAAGGATGGATTTTGATTTTCATCAGGGGAGGTAGTTGCTATATATAAGCATCTACATCTCGTTAAAACTAATAGGTAAAACTTACTTCAGCTCTTAAAGCAATGAAAAGCCTTGTAAAAATATTTAAAGAAATATTTTAAAATGATTGATTTTTAACTCGAATACGAATCGGTGACATTGTAATGTTTAGCTACCGTGTAACAGGAAATTTGTTTATTCATCTACAGATTTTAGAGTTTTAAAGCTTTTCTAGCAAACACGCAAAAATTATACTTTATGTTTCGGTGCATACAAGAGGTGTTTCTTTTTTTTGTGTGGATGAATCGACTTTCAAACGAAAAAATGTAAATGGAGTCCTAAAAGTCACCTGTTTTAAATATCTTTAAACCGGTAACCTTTAAAAACTGACCACGGCATGGCCATTCTGTGTTTACAAACATGTGGAGATCTGTGCACACACAGTTCCACCTAGACTGATTCATCACGGTCAAGGCCGTTCAAAATGTTTGACAAACTTTGGTTGTTTAAAAATAGCCGAGAGCAACCAATACTAATCGTGTTAGATAGTTGGATGCATACTTTCAGTTTCAACGTTACGGAACACAACGGAATCTATAAGGCAGAAGTAGAATAATTAAAGCATAACAGGGCAATAAATCTTCCGTTAAATCAATTTGATATTTCTAATTGTTCAAAAATGTATTTGAATATCTATCTTTAATGACCTAAGAATTATTAATGAATGTTTTTAGTAGGGGCGCATAAGCCGTTTGTCAGTATAATTTATAAATTTTCAAAGTTGAGTTGAAAGCATGCTACAAATTATAGATACAATTGAGTAGACCTCTTGCAATGGCTTCTTTCTTAAAATGATCGATTTGTTTATTTAAAGTACATTCATTTCTCTATCGATTGTCAAATTTAATATAGTAGCGAAAACCAGCTTCAACTTTTTCATTAATTTATATTGTAAATCGACATATTAAAAGTAGCAGCTTCACCTTGTATCAGTGTTAAAATAATGTCATGTTTACTTAGCTATTTAGTTTGTTTATAAAGTGTAACGGTTCCATGCAGTCTTCACAGTTGATCTGTGGGCCTTTAAAGATGGCACAAATTCGGTACGGTAGCGCGCTTGAATTGATGATTTTGTAAAAGCAGTAAAAAGTTAAAGGAAAAGATCTATTTATCGATTGCCTCGTGTTTCTTACAGCAATTATAATGCGATTTCTGCGGCGGAAAATGTATAAAATTGCCATTAAAAATGGGCAAATTTCAGGTTTTTGGTAGACTAGTATTAGATACTTATTATCTGTTTAAATGAAATTAAGCAGTAAAATACAATTAACATGCTTTGTTGTTAATATCGTATAATTGTATTCATTTTAAACTGTCTTTAGTTCTCTACTATAGAATTAAATAAGTATCAATTATAACTTACTTTTTACGCTATTCTTGAATAAGTGTAAATTCAAACTACATTAACTGATCTGAATTAAATAGAAACGCATCCTCCAAAATACTTTCCATGTGGGAAATATCCTTTTCACAAAAAGTACCTCTTAATGACAATGTAATGTAAAGATTTGATTCAAAATAATCAAGTGTCCATAAAAGATGTTTTTTTTTTGGTAGTTTTCGTCATTTAAATTTACATATTAAATTTTTTTATATAAAGGCAGAACTTTGTCATGAAATGTTCTTGTAATAAAATAAAAAATGAATTAAATTTAGGGGAAATAGATATTTCAGACAAAAGATATGAGCTGAGCACTGTTAATTTAATTTAGGACCAACCCTTTAAATATCAATGGTAAACATGACATTTTTTAATTAAAAATCCAGCTAAAAAATTGAACCTAAGTAAATAACATGAATGAATGTATAGGGTTTTCCAATAAGGGCCTCAGAATTTTAGCGGCAACACTGCTTAACATGTCAAGATCAAACATCAAAAGCTGTGTCCAGCAGTAGTGGACAATTAATCATGGAGAAGTAGGTACACAATTTAATACCGAGTAGAAGTTATTCCTTTCTACTATCAAAATGATTGTTCGGTTCGCCAGATATTTCGAGCATTGCGAGAAATTTATGGTCAACATAATCGGTCTTTTTACCGTCTCGTCGAAAAGTTTCAACGAAGTGGGTCAGTTGCAGATGAGTTAACCTCTGTGCGTCGTCGAATTTCCCGATTTTAGGAGAACTTCGCCGCTGTAAGCCAGAGTGTAAGAGCTAATCCGAACCTATCAACTCTTCGTCGTTCTCAAGAAGCAAACCTTTCGCAGACGACTACTTGGAGAATTTTGCTTTACGATCTGTATCTGAAAGCATATAAAATAATTGAATCCTGATGATCATAATATGCTTCGAAATTTCACCAACTGGTCATTAGAGCAACTGCAAGTCGACTTACATTTCGGTTAAAAAATAATGTTTTCTGTTGAAGCTCATTTCTGGCTCAATGAATTTGTAAACAAGCAGAACTCTGAACCCTCAGGAGATCCAGAAGCTGCCTCTTCATCCTGACAAAGTTACAGTTTAGTGTAGTTTTTAAGCTCAAGATGTTATCGGACCTTACTTTTTAAAGACGTCGATGGTAATCGTGCTACTGTTAATGGTGAACGTTATAGGAATATCGTAAACTAATGATTTTATTACAAAAATAACACTCACCCTAAAGTTTGAACTTGGTACTTTATCCTGAAAGGCTATATGTTTTAAAAACATTCAGTAAACATTCAGCAAATTTTAGTATAAAAGGGCACGTAAGCCGAGTAAACGACAACTTCAGTTCAATTCGTAGTACCCACACGGTACACACTTGCTGGCAACAAGTTCAACCCTCCGTTCATCCAGAGCCAGATTGTACCTTTACGGGAAAGGCTCTGAGGTGATCAATTCGGTGGCAGATTGTATCTTTACGGGAAATGCCTGAATAAACTTCTCCTTAGAACACGTTAGTTAAAAGAAACAAAATCAGTTAATTAAATTCAAATCAAGTTAAATACGTCGATATAAAGCAAACAAAGTAAATCTCTTAAATTCAACGTAACTTAGAAGTGCTTTAAAGCAAATCTGTTAAACTCAACGTAATTTAAAATATATTCAACAAAGCCTCAAATTAACGTATCATCCCAAGTCTAAAAAGGACCCATCATCATCAGCCGCTTCCTAACAAAGATACATGCGCATCACGCCCTTCTGATTATTATACTATTCCAAATCGCCAATAGACGTACATTTCGAACCTAGCGAGTTTATATTCTTCGTCACCATCTGAGCTACGCAATCTGAAATATAACAGATAACTACGAGCAAGTGAATATATTCTCTGTTACAATATGACAACGGAATATCTGTGGCCTGAACTGACAAATATAGACAAAAACAATGTTTTTTTTTTCAACAAGACGGTACCACTTGCTTATGAGAAAATCACTTTATTGCACGAAAAGTTTTCTGAACGCATGATTTCGAGAAATGCTAATGTAAACTGACCCCCAAGATCACGCGACGATACACCTTTGGACTATTTTCTATGGGGTTATGTGAAATCTCTGATTTACAGAAATAAGCTCTAAACGAAGATCTTAAACGCACCATTGAAAACATATCACGTGATATGTGTCAAAAAGTAGTTGAGAATTGGGCGTTGCACGAAACTAGACAAAGTCGGGGAGGACCTTTAAATAACATTCCATAAATGAAAACTAACAAGAATTAACTAAAACTAACTCATGGTATGCCCAAGATAAAGCAAAAAAGCTTGCTCACCTTTTTCTGAAATAGTTCAATTAATTTTTTTTTCCTAGACTTATCAACATTGTTATTCCATAGCACTGCTTCCTCTATGTGGAGCAACATTCATCTTCTTAATTTGTACCTAACTTCTGCCTTGCATTTCTAACTTCATCCGTACGTTTCGCGTCCTCGAATAAGACAAAAGTAATTACTGGAATGGTTTTAGAGTTTTCACAATCATAGTACACCCATAATACACTTTGACAAATCAGCAGATTTTGTATTTGCCTAGAGATTCGTGAATTTTCCTTGCACTGGTATAAAATGTAAAGTCCTAATTTTCTTTTTGAAATTATCTGCTTACGGGTAATGTAATTTTAAAAACTGCATCGAGAATAAAGCTAGTCATTAAAAATGTGTTAATTGCAGGCAAGTACTTAGCATCCGAAGAAACCATCTTATCTAGCCACTATATTATGTCGTTCGTTTCAGAGGACTTTTCAATTCCACTAACATTTTAACGACCTGATCTTTCTAGTAGCTCATATCCATTCCAACTTCTCTACTTTAGGTTTTGTTCCAATGGAAATATTTTTATGCAGAGCATGTTGTCGTTTGGGATAGGAGATTGAAGAAGCTATAGGCATCTTAAAATGTTCTTGGCATTTTCTTAGAATTTAGTATAATTAAATCCGAGATTAAATCCATGGTCGAACGAATGAGTATTGCTGCTAGTGCTGACATGAATGAGCGTAAATTGCAAAATCTTGTTCTAAATAATATCTGATACAAACAAGAGTTGAATAACCTTTGATATCTGCAGGTTCATCGCATAATGTTGAAGAATCTTCTATATTGATTATTCAGTTTACCAGTTTTGGCATACAATTTGCGGCCACTAAGAAAATTTCTGCTTAAAATCCTTTGTCTCCTGACGGGACTTCTAAGTCCCATCTGATATTTATCAGCTTTAGAGCTACATTTAAAAGCAAAAGGTGATTGGGGGCTGATGGGACTTTTAAGTAAGTTTTCCTTAAAAACGACGTAAGATACAAAAATATATCGAGATACAAAAAAGTTGTATTAATAGCGGCTTATACCGAAAAAGAGTATAAAATGTTTACAAAGCCAGTGGCGTAATTTTCTTTGTCAATAATATTCGTGAGATTGCCTCCCGAGACGCCACTGGAACTCATAATTATCTTCCAGTTAGTGCCAACTTAGCGTCCTCTTACAATGGATAACACTGCCGAATTTTAATAAAATCGGCACTAGGATCTTTGATGTATTAATAAAAACCCAATTTTTTTTGACATCGTGTATCTTGAAAACCATACTTTTTAGGACACATACCTATATAAAATTTTCTACTTCAATTTGGCTTTGGAACGTGCCCTTGGAATTATGGACCATCATTAAGTAACACCCTATATAGCATTTTCGTCGGAACTATGCCTTCGTTCACTCGCGCAACCAACACCTGATAAACAGTCTCTTACGATCCAGTTAAGTATCTAGTTTCCTCCCAACTAATCCAACTATCCAAAATATAGACTTTTCCTGTCATTATTTAAATAACATCACAAAGTGTTGGGAGTAATCTTAGGCAGTCTAATTATCTAATTATCTAATATTATTTTTAAGTGCATTAAGGGCCTTAAGCTCACATAATTTGTTTAGGAACTTATAAATCAAGGCGAAAATAACTATACGTTTCGATAATGATATTACAAATATACATGTTAGCGTACTCATACATAAGCGACTGAATGTTTCTGTCAGATTTATTGCGGAAAATATCGTTAAAAATGTTGCTGCTAATAGGATCTGGTGACATACTATAGAACAATGTTGATTATTTGCTACAGGCTGCTACAGCTATTAAAATATTAATAGCGCATACTATTTAGTGACATGAGTAGCTTAAGAATTCATTATCTCAATATTTTGGCACAAAACCTGCAGTCAATATACGTGATTAAATCAACTATTATTTTAAAATTAGATACTTTACTCATCTATCTCAGCTATCAAAATAGATTTCGTTTTATTTTGTCTTATTTATTTTCTAGATATATAAATAAAGACAATCGTCGCGTATATTTGTCATTAATTTCCTTTGAATAGCAGATTAGATCATTGCATAATCAGATAAAAATATTGAAGATTTTGTAGAATTTTAGCGTATAATATAATAAATTAAGTAGTAGGGCGGGGTATCAATTGGATAGAGAAAACGGATGCGTGGATAAAGTCAAAGCCGTGTCTAGGTCAAACAGCACCAGGGATGAGTGATATATTTTACCCCTCTCCTCCATCCCCTTATTGTGTGCATAAGGTATCGAAGTTTATGAAACTATTAAAACATCTAAGGCGAAGGCTACAAGATCGTTATAATATATCTGCAACATGCTCATTGCCCCAGAAAAAAAGGAGCTTGTGGTAAGCACCCTGTTCCCAACCCGCTACGGAGGCATACTAGCTCATAGGCCAAACAGATAGCAATTTATTCCATTCACAACTGAACAAATAAAAGAAGGAGTAGGGAAACTCAAGTAAGAAAAAATCTCCAGGCCCAGATGGAGTAATCCCATGCAGAAGCAGTTATATGTATGGTAAGGATAAATCCTCAGATGATGGGAGATTCACTAAACACCATGTTCGCCAGACAAGAATTCCCTGATGGATGAAAAGTGGCAAGACTTGTGCTGATCCAAAAACGGGGAATCTACTTGGAGAACTCAGTCCTTATAGACCCTGTCTTATTGACGCCTTTGAACATCTGCTCAAGAGAAGACTGGACATTGAGATCAAGGACACGGGAGGACTGTCACAGTTCCAGTACGGATTCCGGAAGGGAAGGTTTACGATCCAGGCAATTCAGATTACCATGTGTGAATAAGATATCGATGTTTATGAAACTATTCAAACATCAATATATTAAGCTATAAAACATATATTTAATATTTTGACACCAATGTTATTACCCTAATTTTTTTTACGATGACACCACAGTTTATTGATATATTACTAATGGCAACGTTTTGTATGTCTGAGCAAATAAAATAAATGAAAATGGGAAATAATTACGAAATTATTTAGCGATTTTGGCACTCAAGGCTGTCGCTTCCTTCGCCTCATCCACTTTCCACCCCTTCCGGTCCTGGATAGTGTAAAATAAGTAAACTGCAACCAGACGATAAAAACATCCATTCAAGACTTTAAAATAATAATATGTCGAGTTTCAAAGGAGAAATTAGGGACTTATTTGCAAACTTCTAATAATTTTGTTTTTGGTAGTAAAGTAGTTTGAATATTCAGACACCACAAAAGCTCTTCAATATTATGCTATTTCATGTTAAAACTCCCCTGTATCTGAATATCATTGGAGACATCGTGTCTCCGACACGCCGTTGATTACAACGAGCAAATTTATTTGAACTGGTTGAGCCTTAATCTCTGAGCTTCACTAATTAACTAAGACTTGCTTCGCTAAGTACTGTGCTAGAAAAATCCTTACCGAGAATCGCGGATCTTATTATCCCGCTCGTTTCTCTGTGCTGCCTTATTTGTAATAGATTAAAAGTTAGTAATTTTTAATGATTCTCATTGATTCAGACGATCCCTTATAAAGAGAAAAATAATGCCTTGCATAAAATAATACTAAGCGGTATTTAGTATTGGAATAATGCTGATGAATTTTTATTTTAATTTTAAAGCCAACTTAGTGGGAGGCTATACAACGTTCGAATCAAAGTAACGCTTCCTGTTACAAAATTAATTACAAACACTATATGAAGCTATGAGCTCATCCCCAAATTTCCCTAAAATATCTGATTATATTTTTAAGTAAAATATTCCAAGCGTGCGGGAGACACCACTTTTTCGCACGCATTTTCAATTCGGAAAACTTTTGCAAAAGCGTTACATACAATTTGCTTAATTTTTTTATAAGAAAAATAAATAAATATTTACCAGTAATTTACATTCTAAACCACCCCATACAATCTGCTGAGAACTACAAGGTTATCCATTAGCTTTGACATCATGTGTGTCACATTGGTTGCCATAACGCCAAGAATTGTTTACCAAAGTCAAAACCAAAACGTTTGTCAAAATCGCATCCTTATATTTTTGAAGCTTTTTCCGCAATTTTTCTCGAAAAAAAAATGAAAAAAAGAAATGGAATCTACACAAGTATAAATACCCGAAAGCACTCTATAGCTGTTGCCAATTTAGAACTCGGATTAAAAGCTTCAAAGAAGAGGGTTTTCTGGCTTATTTTTTGGATCCAAGCTAAATTGGTCTCGTTTCTCAAGATAAGACAAAATGTTAATATTCAAAAATTCTACAAATTGACAACATTAAAAAAAAACAATCTGTAGGCTTTAAACCAAAAAAAGTAAGCGTTTTTAGCAAATACCACATTGGAAAATTTATGCAGACGACGCCAGATGATATCTATACTTACTAATCAAAGTAGTTACCACATTTGGACTTGCAGGTGCCTGCCGGTGCCGTAGGGTAGAACTGACCAACATAACCCTGGACAACATTGAAGATAAAGAAAGCTTCGTTGCCATAAAGATTGTTGACTCAAAAAGTCATTCTTCAAGGCTACTTGTAATCTCGGAAGAAGATAACAACGGTACATTCTTTAAGTTATTTAAAACATATGCATCTTTGCGACCTTCACATACCTACTTTTCATCGTCGCTTTATTATTCAATATAAATATGGCAAATGTTCCACGGACTGTGTGAGCATGTAGGAGTAAATTTTTTTAGGAAAAATGCCGTCAGAGATTGCAACCTACTTACATCTTCCAGAATATCAATGCTACCCTGGCCATAATATTAAGTGCATTTAAAGATCCTTTACACAAATAGTGCACTATGTAAAAACCGACCTCTCCCATTGGTCGATCCGTCTCGTATTACGATATGTCTGCATGATGCAATCGATTTCTGTCAAGAGCTCTCGTGGTGTAGAGGTTTAGATCGTTGGGTTTCACTTGGAAAACGCGGGTTCGAACCCCGTTGCTTTTTTTTATATTTTTTTAAAGGTTATGTGTCTAAACAGCTTTTTTTCTTGATTTTGGGTATGTCTTGGGTTAGATTGGGTTAGCACCTGGTTAGTTTCCTTTTCTTGAGCCCCCGAAGCGAGCGGAGGGCCATGCGGATCGACCAATGGGAAAGGCCGATTTTTATATAGTGCACTATTTGTGTAAAGGATCTTATAATGCATATTAGGTGTTCTTCAGCTACTTGTTTGGCCGATTCTGGGGAAAAAATCCCTAACATAAGAAGACTAGGCGGATGGAAATTGACCACTGTAGGAGAGGGAATGAAGAAAAGAGTATACAAATAAAATTTTGTTAATCAGTGATACTTAATACAAAAGAGAATGTGGGCCATAGTAAATAATGAAAAATATAAATCTATTAAAAATACCTATGCCTAGAAAACATTTAAACATTGCCAAAGCGGAGTACAATAGTAGGATTGAAAATTCAACGAAACAACCAAAGACAATACGGAATATAATAAACATACTACAAACACACTAACAATTAGCATCAGCGATAAGCCTGCAGAGTGCAGTAAATTGTTGGTTTAATATTAATATACATAATAAATAACATGGTCACAAAATTTTTTGAAAATTAAAAACAGTTTTTTTGAGAAGTGTCTTATTAATGCGCTTGTAAAAAAATCTTGATCCTACCAATTGCGGAAAGTCTCTTTCCCGCCCTTCACTGCTTGCTTGCCCGATTGTATCAGTTAAAAGACTCAGCACAACATTGGTTTTTTGGAACTACTTGGTCTATAAAAATTGCACCTATCATGTTCGGTAATAGTTCACTACGTAAGTTGAGGGAGTGTTTGTCTTTTTAACATCAAAATTGGTGATATTAGTATTTCCTTTCCGCATTCTGTATAAACAGTGTACATAGCTGTGTCTTCAGGTAGTCGTTCGGGCATCGGCAGTCGTGTGCGGAAAGTATAACTTTCCGCAGTTGTTAGAATAATAACTATTCCTTTCTTTTGCTATTTATATTATATTTAAATTACATTGTCTATAGCAGATATTCGTTGATCCATAAAAATGAACAGTTTTCACGTGCTTAGTGGCCATTACTAAAAAACCCTTAAATGCACACATAATATATAGAGATGGAATAAAAATGGATCCTTAGTTACTGGAATCGAAAATTAAATAAAAATTTCTATACATTCGATACGAGGAAGGATTTTTTTTGTTTCATTTACTTTTAGTTTCATCTTAAGGGGAAACTAAACGCAATATTACCCAATGAACGTAGAATCTTATGTTAGCTTCACTTTTGAGATGATACGAGGTGAAACACATCCTCTATGTCATCTTGCCTGAATAGGCAGCAATATTTTTATTTTATCGTACATCTAACTGGAAGTAGCAGTTGTAAATTTATAGCTATTTTCAGAAAATACATGAATATAACCAAAAATTTGTTTTATTATTTCCTACTATAAAATATATTTTAGCACATTCGGGGGGTGCTACTTTCAAAAGTAAAAGTGAAGTCAAGAAATATACATAAACGTGCAGTGATCCCATTATTTACTCGTTTTTGCACCTGTTTATGGTTTTAAATCCCAACTTTATGGCACTAGCACGTTGGGTATTGTTAGGTCTTAAAGAATGCTCCTAAATTGTAGAAAGATGACACTGAAATGCTCTTTTCTCATTAGCAAAGGGTTGGTCGTAAATTTAAGATGTCAGCTATTCTAAAGGTTTTCATAAAAATAGAGCAGAACGGCTAGTTACAGAAACGTATCATTCGGGATTCCAGAAATTCTGTTTTATACTCTTAGCACTTTTATTCAAGGATGTTGGCTTAAATGCAGTTAAAGGCTTTTAATGGCTAAATTGTTTAGGGAGCCTCATTTATCATGATGTATGTCTTTTATGACAGTTCAAGTACAAGTCTGATATTTTCCTTCTTAGAAAAATACTTATCTAGGCAAACTGGGTTGACTGTCTGTAGAAAAAAGTTTAAATATATTTATTTTGAACTATAGTTTGGGTTAGCCCTAGCCCTATCGATGTCGAATCGCTAATGTAAATTAAACGTTTTTTTAGCCTCCTCCTGAGGAATTGTGAGCTAGCGCCTAAATATCGACTATTCACCAGGTCGGTTCCTGAATAATCTAGGCGGTCACTCAACCCCCCTCCCCCCTGATGGAAGGAGATTTGTATCCTCTGTGCATTTTACATTATTTGCTTTTCTACTTTCCCCATTGTGGTGGAAATAATACCATCAATATAAAACAAGACTTTGCAAAGGAAGAGACGCGTTTTTTAAGGAAAATATAGAAAACATTGAACTGCAAGCCTTAATATTATGGTGCTCATTGGAATCCAAAATAAAACTTAAGCCAAAACATATAGGAATATTCCAGAATAAAAATAGCACATTTCCATTGAAGAACTAAAGCTGCGCTATACTGTACAGAGCGATTCGCCATATTTAGGAAGAAGTTTAAATTAGCAAAATTGTAGTATTTTACCTGAACCATCATAAAATTAAATCAGAAAAAACAATTGAGCATTAGAAGTCATATATTTTTTTATTAGTTATGATTTTTTTTAATGGAATACCTGGTCTTCCTTTTCACTGTTTGATACAGAATTCTTTTCTGATTTCAAATATACAAGGGTTAGTTTGGGTTATTATGGTATTATTTTCAGCCGTTATGGTATTATATTGTATCAACCAACACTTTTTGAAATATTTCTAATCAGTTATCGGGATGGCAAACTTTACGATGGAAAACAAGATATCATGAAATACTTGAAGATGAAGAACTTGCTGTTCGTTTGTATTTTCAAGGTGATTTACACAATTAAATTTTCATTTTTTATGTTACTATTGCCAATTGTTTTATTTTCAGAGACTCCCCAGGATTGTGTTAGAAATTGCTCAAGATATCTCGGAAAATTTTATGACAGAATCTTTAGGATATTAAAAAAGTTTAGATTTCATTATTAGAAATTACAGAAAGTGCAGAAGCAAAGGCGATTGGAATATTACCGCTATATGATAAGTGTATTACAGAAGGATGCAGATTTATTTAATAATATTATTTGGACAGATGAAAGTTCTTTCAATACAGCATCATCGGTTCCAAATCACAAAAATACACATTTTTGGGCATCACAGAATCCTTTTTTAACTATTAAAATTATGCGATCTCAACGGGTATCGTTGGTGTGGTATTATTCGTAATAAGAGTATTGACCCAATCTTGGGATATCGATATCACGAACTTCTCACCAACGAGATTATGAAATTGCCACGAACTCTCCCCTAAATGTAGCAAGACATTTTATATGGCAGCAGGATGGTGCACAGGGTTATAGTATTCTATTTGTCAGTCAATTTTTAAATCAAAATTATGATACTTTACTTGGTCGTGGTGGTGTAATTGGATGGCCTCCTAACAGTCCAGACTTAACCCTGTTAGATACATTTCTATGGAGATATGTGAAATACAAAATAAGTTCAATGCGACTAAAGGATAGTGGACAAATGAAAGTTCATATACAAAATGAAATTAATTTTTAAAATAATGAACGACCCGATTTTATTGCTCATGCCATAGAACGATTGAAAGGAGGCTACGGCTTGTGCATTCAAATGGGCGGGGGACACTTTGTGCACCTATGAAAATAACTTTGCAATAAATTATTATATTGTCCTGTTTATTGATTAAAATTGGTCGCAAAAGTGTTGGCACTAAGACATTTACCTCTGGATGACGCCGCGCCGTCGTATTCTCGACCGACGTCTGTCACGCTTATCCGATCATTCATAGGAAATCAACTGACATTATCATCCACTTGTCAGATAGACAATGATACCCATGACAATTAATTACAATTAATAGGTTACTAAATTGTTATAGTTATTAAAAAAGTAGATATAAAGATAAAAAACAACCATGTATGACAGATGAAATATACAAGTTAATGAATGAGATGAGATTATTGAAAGGGGCTAAAACAGAGTACCGAAATATGCAAAGATTAATTCAACGTAAGATAACATGTGCAAAACAAGATTGGATAGAAGGACAATGTGCAGAAATTGAAGAAATTGAGAAGAAACACGATACCTTCAACATGCACAAGAAGATAAAAGAGACATCGGGCCTATATAACATCAATGCAAGCGGAAAAATTCGGAATAACAAAGGTAACATCATTGGAGATCGCATGGGAAAAATAAAAATCTGGAAAGAATATATAAACTAGTTGTTCGAAGACACTAACAGATTGGAAATCCCCCCACATAGCAGGTACCAGATTTCTTGCCCATTACAGTTGATGATGTTACTCGAACTGTGGTAGGGTTGAAGAATGGGAAAACACCAGGACCAGATAATATTCGGAATGAATTCCTAGAATTATTGAATGACGAAGATATGAGATGGCTTACAGATGTATTTAATGAAACATAGGTACTCCACTGGAATAATACCTGACATGTGGCTCAAAAGTACATTCATAACGCCACCAAAACAATCAAGCGCAAAGAACTGTGAAGACTTTCGTACGTTTAGTCCCATGATCATTTTCTTAAACGTTTCTTGAAGTTAATCCATCAAAGAATAGATTAGTTCTACCCAGTTCGGATTTAGAAATAGCATTTAAAGATCCTTTACACAAATAGTGCACTATGTAAAAATCGACCTTTCCTATTGGTCGATCCATCTCGTATTACGATATGTCTGTGTGATGCAATCGGTTTCTGTCAGGAGCCCTCATGGTGTAAAGGTTTATACAGTTGGGTTTCACCTGGACGCCCGAGGTTCGAACCCCGTTGCTGTTTTTTATTTATTTTTTTAAGATTATGTTTCTAAACAGTTTTTTTCTTGATTTTGGGTATGTCTTGGGTTAGCACCTGGTTAGTTTCCTTTTCTTGAGCCCCCGTAGCGAGCGGAGGGCCATGTGGATCGACCAATAGGAAGGGCCGATTTTTATATAGTGCACTATTTGTGTAAATGATCTTATAACGCTTAGAAATACCCTGGGTACTAGGGAGGCACTTTTTAGTATTCAAGTCTTATTTCAAAGAGCTCGAGATGTTAGTCATGATATTTTTGTATGTTTCATCGATTATCGTAAGGCATTCTATAAATTTCAGCATAATAAGATGACGAGAGCTCGGGAATAGCGCGAGTAGAGAAACAAGACTTAAGAATAATTATAGCAAATCTTTATTGGAGTTAGACCACTTCAGTCAGAATAGAAAGTGAGGAATCTGGTGAAGTTCTGATAAAGATAAGATATTGATATTTAACATATATTCAGACTACATAGTTCGAGAAGCCCTGGAAAATACCTCCGACGAGGTGATTATCAATGGCGAATCCATTAATAACATACGATATGCGGACGACACGGTAATTGTCTCAAATGACCTAGAAGGACTACAAAGAATGATGAAGAGAGTGGTAGAAGTAAGCGAAAGATATGAACTGCAGTTGAATTTAAATCAGACCAAAGTCATAATTATTTCTAAAAATAAACGCTAGGATGGCCAACTACTGATACATGATAGACCCATCCAAAGAGCTAACTTATTTGGGAACAAATATTAATGAAGAATGGGACCACTCGGTTGAGATAAGATGCTGAATTCCTTAAACTGGCAAAACTATTTAAAAGTAGGGACCTGTCTTTAACCACCAAAATGCGAATATTGAGGTGCTATGTGTTTTCAACCCTCCTATACGGCGTTGAGTCATGGACGTTACCTGAAGCATCCTGCAAAAAATTAGAAGCATTTGAATTCTGGCTCTACCGTCGCATTCTGAGGATTTCATGGGTGGATCATATTATTACCAATGAGGAAGAGCTTCATAGAATGAAAAAAGAAAAAGAAATCGTGTATCAAGTAAATCCTGAGAAATCCTGAAAGATATCGGCTTGTGCAGCTTATATACTCCAAGGCAAAATACAAGGCAGAAGAAGGAGTGTAGAAGACGAAGAATCTCATAACTGAAGAATCTCCGAGTGTGGTTTAATACATCAACTGTGGGCTTATTTCGTGCAGCGGTGGATAAACTCCGTATAGCCATTCGTTCGCCAACATGCGGTAACGGATAGGCATCAACAGAAGAAGAAAATATATAAAATTCAATATAGTTTCATAACAACTGACAATAATGCCATCAACCCTTATATATTTGAAATCAGAAAAGAATTCTGTATCAAACAGTGAAAAGAAAAACCAGGTATTCCATTTAAAAAATCATTTAATACAAAATATATGACTTCTGAAGCTCGATTTCTTTTTCTGATTTCATTTTATGATGGTTCAGGTAAAAGAGTACAAGTTTGCTAATTTAAACTTCTTTTTAAAACCAATATTAACGGAGATATCCATTGGTTGGTAAAATCGAGCGGATCACCCCGTACATTTTGATATTAATATTATTTTATTATTATTATTTACACCTCCTAGTCAAAACCGCGTCTGATTTATTAATTAAGGAATGCAAGCTAACAAACATTCAGCAGTGCTTAAAATGTAGATGCGTATTCTGATTGTTATAAAAAATAAAAATATTTTAGCAATTAAATTTTCGTGTTATATGTAATTGTTTGTTCTAATTATAAAATACTGTTTAATCTCGACTGATTTATACGAATTCGCGACCCAATCGATGAAATTTATGTTCCATTCCTTAACCATATAATTTTTATTCTAGAACATGTAAAATGAATAAATAGGGTTATATCCATAGCTCATGATAAATTAAAAGTCTCGAATAATTTCTTATTAATCGGTTTTAAATATATTTTCCGACTAGAACACCCTTACCATTTTAAAATAATATTCTGTAGATATTACCCCCTGATTTATTTTAATCTCACTTCAGCAATTTACAAATGTGCACGAACACGTCATAATGCTATTGACGTCTTGTTAATTAAATTGAATATGTTTTTTTGGTATAATTACTACATTAAATAAATGCTTAAAATATACCTGAATTAAAACCTACATCGTGCATACAGATGACCTTAAAAGGTGTAAGTCAAGTTTCAGAAAACAAAACATAAAATTTTAATAGTCCCTTTAAAGTTAATTACTGTAATTATGAAAGAAAATTTTTAAATTCCTCCTTTGGTATAAATATAAATGCAAGTTTGTAAGTATAAAGGCATGCAAGTATTTTACGACGTTTCCATTATACGTTGAAAATCTATGCTTGATGAATATTTTTCAGCATATTACCGAAAAAAATATTTCAGTACACTGTATCGCACAGTATGCGTTTACAATAAATATATATATTAAATGAATCTCTTGGAATGTTGCGATAGAAATAAATTGCTTTACTACCGTAATCATGGCCTTAACGAAGCTTTCTATAACAAAGAGTAAAATGATAATTGGCTTTCTTTAGGTAATTTGCAATCTATAATTACTCCATTCTTTAATTGTTATAGCGTAAAATCCATTTTACCACTAGTTTAAGGTACAAAAGCTAAAATTAAAGCATTTAAAATACACAATTTAATATTATGAAGCTTCAATTCGGGGAATTAAAGGTAATATTGTCGTGGAATGGTGTGGGATAGAAATTAGGAGGCATACAGGGAATCACCACCTTGGCCACAGGATTTTAAAAATATTTTGTATAATAAGCTCTGCATGGTTAGCATTGGTTCAATGTTAGCAAAGATTGGTTAAAAACATATTTTTCCGATACACGGAGCTCAGCATGGCGAAATATTTCGTTTTGTGTTTTTAAGAAGATGTTAAATGCGATCTACTCTTGAGGTATTTTCCAGCATAATAAAAACCCTAAGGTGCTTTATAGAAGGTTTGTCAGAAATGATACGTATAGAGGAAATCAGATTTCTTGCTTTATGAAATGGATAACTGCTTTGATTCTACTAAAAGTAATAATTGTCGGTAACCTCAAAAGTATTTCTAAGACAGAATATCACAATTTCAATATCACTGGCACATTGACGTTGTCACGAAAAAAATTGAAGAACCCTAGCGCTGTGCATGGTTGGACATAAAATTGGAATGAAATTGAAAATGTAAACAAGGCAGCAGCACATGACCGAACCAAATTGTCATGATCTCATATTCTGATAAAGGTCAAAGCACCACCTCCAACTGAAGCAATATACATAAGGAAAATATAGTTCTTTTGGCCAAAATGAAATTACAACGAGACGGTTAAATTAGACGGAAACAAGGTTCAGGACGACACAGAATATTAACTAAAGAAGATAATCTTCATTATTTAGTAAATCGATAAAATATATTCAACAAAAATACAGAATTAGTAACTAGTTGCTGCTCTATTTCATTCAATCACTTCTCTCCAACGACTGGCCATGGATGCGGCTAGTGATGCAGTGTATTTAGGAGAAATTTGTTTCCAGGCTTTAAGTATTCGTTGAATCAGCTCATCGACATTTCTTCTTCAAAAATTATTTTATTATATTTTTTTGGTCATAAGCCTTCAAACATTTTCAATCGGATTAAGATCCGGGCTTTTTGAGGCTCATGGAAGGACATCATTTTGCCTTTCTTCTTGAACATTTTGAACCAAACTTGCTTTGTGAATGGGGACAGTTATCCTAAAAAAATTTCAAACCAGTTTGTCTGTCTTTCAACCAAGTGTGTCTTCAAAGATAAGTAATACTCCACCACCCCTAGAGGTCATCCATGCCCATGTGTTCACAAGAAAATATCCCGAATTACCCACTTCTATTGATAGTTTTCACATATTATTGTAGCGTACCCCCCTAGGATGGCTCATGTACCGTCCTATAGTTTTCTCATCAGAAAAAATAACATTCTGCCAAAAGTTGTCTACGCTTAACTAGTGTTGAGCAAATTTCGGTCTAGCCGTTTTATTTGTTGGTGTTAAATATAATTTGTTAGCTGCGCAACGGCTTCGCAGTTCCATTTTCCTAATCCTACGGCACGCAGTGCTACAGTAACCGGGAAATTGTGATTCCTTGGCCCTTATTGCGGGATCGTATAGATTCTCTCTTAGAAAATTTGTTAAACGAACATCATCTCAAACTGATATTTTTTTCGACCTGAACTTTGTTTCCATCTAATCGAACCGTCTCGCAGGAATTTCCTTTGGGCCAGACGAACTGCAATTTTATCCATTCCCAACTCATTTGTGGTGGGTCGTATTGCTTCACCATCCAATATTCGTGCAATCAATATCGCTTTTTGGTTTTCAATCATTCGAGGCATATTTCAATTTCAAAATTTAAGTCAATGTTTCATGGGTTACAACATACAAATTAACGCATTTCAAATTATACTGTAAAAAATTAATTATGCTTGATTGACATTTTAATTTTGTAAGATGACCTTGAAAGTATGATTTTCTTTTGCTCACAAGGGTACCTTTTTCCTCATTACGCTGGCAACACAGCGCATACAGCTATGCTCCAGTATAGATAGATCTTATAACAGGTAAGATTGTTGCTGATTTGCAAAGGGTGGACTACGTTTCCACAATTTATTTAATTTTCTCTCAATATTTGCCTCAGAATGCAAAAGTAAAATGATAAATTTAAAGAAGTTGATGAACAGAACAGTGACCGGAAAAAGTAAAGAGGAATACTTCCATTAAATTTATAATAAATTTGAACAGCTGACTTTGCTTAAGTCTTCAAATAAAAAAACACCAAGGTTTCATACAGGTGTTCTATTTAATTTAATCAAAAGAAAATAAGACGAACAAAATATAAATTAAATATGAAATAAATCTATGACGATTTTAAAAAATTTCAACCAGTATTATTTAGCTTAAAATCAAAAGTATAATTTTTAAATTAAATTAAATGGTACGTGGTATATGAAAGGAAAATATTTAAATTTGATTTGCCAATTACTATAAGATTTTAAAATAACTTTGCCTTAACTATGTTGAGGTTGGGAAAACACAATTTTATCTAAAATACCGACAGAATATTTGCACTCGATGCGCGTTTCGCCAATCATGTTTGCATCATCAGGAGACGAGAGAGGAGAGAGGGTTTTAATCCTCTCCTAATGATGCTAACATAGTTAGCGAAACGCGCGTCGAGTGCAAAAAGTCTGATTCGGTATTGTGGATAAAACTCTGTTTTAGAAATTTGGTTTAAATTATACCAAAAAAGAAAGACTTATTCAGTTCATATTCTGTCGTGCGTTTTATTGCAAACAACGAAGCTTTTTTGGCTTTGACTGACTAACCAGTAATTTTAGGCAAAACGCTGAATTGGTTTATCATAAATTTCTCGGTTCGCTAGAGATTATCGAACCTTTTGCGCTCATGGTTCAATTTTGCAACTTATATAAATATAATAATAACAATATATTAACTTTGAAATGATCGCCTTAGAAAGTTAAGCACAATGTATAAAATATGAATTAAGCAGCTAATGTTATAGTGTACTTTTAAACATTCTTATTAATGATCGCATAGTAATTAACTAAAATTAAACAGAGCTTTATAGCCAATGTTAACTTCCATATTAACTAACCTACTCTTAAATCATGTTTTATTCGATTATATTATCAGAAAACTGAAATACACAAGCGAGAGAAATCATTCTTTGTTATAAATGGCAAACAAATTTCAATACTTTCATATACCTTTTCACATATTATATCTCTCCTGTATTACCGTCTATATTTAGAATATTGAATTTGCTCAGACACGATACTAAAGCATACTATAAAGCACAAGATCATAATCTTAAAGGCATAGTTTATGCATTATTTTCCCTTTACAGTATTTAGATTTTTATGGTTGCTTCAATTCTAATGGCCTTTATATTTTCACTCTAGGTGTATAAATGCCCCACGTAAATGAAACCATAAAGAAAATATAGTTTTTAATGGCTCTTTTATGGAAAATTTTATCAAATAATACAAAGGGAAAACATTGAAATAACAAACGGTATGAAAGTAAACATGCAAACTATACCTTTTGGATTGAATATTGGATTAGAAAGATCTTTCTTTTTAAATTAGTCACAATGAAATATGACAGAAACCAAATATCATACACAATCTTATGGGAGTGGATTTTATAAGTAGATATATTAAAATTATATAAGTAAGTATACATACTTACAGCTATTGATATATTTCTTAAATCAGGCTCCCACCATATGGATTTCCTATTATTGACACTTACCTATAAAGAGAAAACCAAAATTATTCTCTAAATACAATAACAAGAAAATACAGCTTAAATTCTTTTATTCAAAATATAGGGCGTAACTGTTATATAGGACTTAAAATAATAATAGTATATCTATGGTATTATGAGGATTAAAAGTGACACTTTTGTGGCGAGGCTGTAGACCTCAGACGAGTGACAAGAAGTCTATTTTACCTCGAATAATATTAGATTAAACTTAAAAATACTTATTTTTTATATTTCCCAGCATTTCCGTGAATAATCTGCGAATTTTGTCTACCTCTAGCCCAGGCCTCAATATTAGCGATAATATAAATTGTGTCATAAATATCCATTATGACAAAGCTTAATTATAAGTTTTGTGATCTTATACTATATATGTTTCAGTAACTGTTGCTCAAATAATCGATATTTTTATACTATTTAAGAATCAGTTAGTTATACTGTTGAAATAAAAATGCGTTTTTGTATTTTATTTAAAATATGACGTGTTTTCTCCCCTAAGCCCAGTAAAGCAGTGAATTATGGACGTCAAATAAATTCATAATAATGTCATTATGACGCAGTCGAACATAAAATTTTTTATTACTCATGCATCATAATCAACGATTATCGCACGCTGCAGCGTGCTTAAAATCATGTTTATGATGCGCCTACTTTTTTAAAGTTTGCTATAGAAATATTTGATCATGTCAAATGTGACAGATTAATATATTCGTCAATATATCCCTTAAGTTTAATATTTAAAATTTTTGAGATTATGATGCATTCGTAATAAAAAAATAGCGTATGATATACGTGTATAAGAGGCCTTTAAAGCCCACTTATATCATAATATACTATTATATAACGGACTTGCAATGTAAACTATTCCATATTTAATGTTGAGTTTCATTGTTTACTCGGTAAATATACTCTACCTAAGTATAACAAGTATAAACATTTAAATTTTTGGGAGAAAACAAATTGCGTACATAATAGCTGTTTTCTTAAAATAAAAATATTCAGACTTTGTGCGTATTGCCAAGACACTGAAAAACTAGGATTTCGGATTATTTAAGTTCAAGGCAATACCTTTACTTCAAAAATAGTTCCTAACTATTTTTTGGACAACATTTTTGCACTTGCTATATTTCTACTCCACAGGTTAATGTATAACCATAGTTGCGGATTGCGTATTGTTAAAATGAATGTTCCTTTGCAGTGTTATTATCAATCTATTTACAGGTCATGCAAAATAGGAAGAAAAGGAGAGTCAGTGTACGACAGAGATAGCGAAGACAAAATTTTGGTAAAGTACCTACACTACGCTTAGAAAATGAAAAGGAAATTGGATTCATATATATGGTCGCCGGGATAGGTACTAGTCCAGTTCACCTGTTTGCTATTTATGTAATAATTGTGATTTTATTGTTATGATAGTTATGGTTGGGATAATAATAAGCCAAGTCCGCAATAAAAATAGGTATCGGTTGCGCATATTTAATGAGCATTTATTACTTCGCATCATTTAAAGAAATACATTTTATTGGCAGCACTTGGCTTGTACACAATAGTACAAAAAAATTAATACTAATATTACATTTACATTCGAATTAATTTGAACAAGGTCCGAATACATTTTTCAATTATCATATATACTAATAATATCAGGCACTATATTAATAATATAACATTACATCACAAAATATTACATAAAGATTAAATATAGGTAAGTATATTTATTCCTTCCTATTCCAGAAGTGGGCGTGTCAAAGGCAATCAGGTAAATGAACTTTCATCTGTTTACCCTGCACCCGAAGATCAGGGCTCTTCCTATTTTGCGAGACCTTGTATCACACTTTCCCGAAAAATCTATGATAGGTCTCATAAAAACCACCACTACAACTTGGCTCTCTGGGTATTTTAAATGAAATGTAGTTTGGTAAATTTCTCTCCTGACTAAATCTTAAGGGTCAAAGGATGTTCATGTACGTTCACTTCATGATATAATTAGAGATCATAATTTTTATCTCACTGGTAATGTTCTTTGCTTTGCCATCACACTTCTTTGAACCGTAAAAATCTTGATTAGAAAAAGCCTAAGGCAAAAATCAAACATAAAAATACAGCCTTTCATAGCTTATCAAAGTATATGGGAAACCGATTTAGTCATAAGCTAAAGAAACTTTCTGGTTCTGTAGATAAAACATATATATACATCTGATTACAATTTATACGGGTAGAAAAAAATATCCGATAGTCCCATTTTATGACATAAGAAATCTTCTAATAATGCACAATAGACCGTATAAAATTTATAGCGTATATTTCATCAGCTTCATATGACATCCTATTTCCCTAAAACTTTTTATGAGAAACACGAAAGCACTAGGCATAAGCCGAGATATAAAACAACACACATAAATATTCAATACTTCATTGAGCATTGACATACGCACGCCATCTCAAATTTTATTAATCTCGTTCTATTTTGGCAAGCGGCTCTTGAGAATATGATTGCACACGATATTTTTAATCAGAAATTCTTGAAACTTTAGCCGTTTAGCAGTTCTTCTGTAGGAACACACGCTTCATTAGGCATTTACGAGGGAAAGTACAAAAATTTCAACGTTTCGATATACATTCATATTCAATACAAAATCCGAAAAAATATTTATATTCTTCGCACGAATCTGGGTATATTGCAATGGTTGCTATTAAATTTTCCATATCTCGTTCTAAAACTGAATCCACCAAAACTCCGTTTAAATAGCGCCGAGGTTACAGCGGCTTCAAAATTTGCTTCGTTCTGCATTGCAATCGGCGAAAACATTTTTCGATAAGGTATCGAGCAAATTTATTACAAAAAAATAATGTTGATCCCTTGATTATTTTGAATTACATTATTTGAGACCACCAAATAGAGCATCGAGAGCGAAACAATCTTAATAGACTCATTTGGCTCATAAGCTTTATCAAGATTCATAAATTTAAGCGCGGGAATCAGATTCAAGGTATAGCACCTAATTGCAGAAATTTTGAAAACTTGACTGAGCAGGTGATTCAAACTATCCACAATTAACATGTGCAGAGATATATTATTCTATTCGCATAGATCTTTGTTAACCAACCAGTATTATCCGAATGCAAGCTGGATATAGTAGCAAAGTCTTCTCAAAGTGCCATATGGAAACCTCGAAGAGCAGAACGCCAGCTTTGGTTGAATAATTTTAATCGTGAGTCATTTGGAATTGTAACGAGCTCTTATATTTAAATGTGCTATAACTACCAAGGAATTAGATTAGTGGTCGCTGGCCCTTAAATGCTATTGCAAAAAATTACATATTTGCATATTCATTTGTGACATGTTTTGTCTCCTCGTATAAAAATATTTTAAACAATTTAAACATAATTAAAATATGTAATTCAGTTAAAAGTTAGCAGGCTGAACTTTTACATCTTACATCTAGTGAGTACAGATAACCTAAAAAGATATCAGTGTACTTAAAATTTCGATTTCCAAAAACAACTTTTTATATTAAATTATCGCAAGTTAAATGGCACAAGTTTGTTTCGGTTAGATACATTATTTTCATGTACAAGCTCGTTCAACAGCAGATGCTTTTCTACCTCCCCTCGTAACTAATGCAAGCTTTCAAGAGCTTTTCGTTTTGTAAACTTAGACGGGTGTTAGACGAACATATGGCACCGTATTAAATCTGTGTTTTGGTTCGTTTAGGCACGAGACAAAATTTGAGAAGATGTGGAATATTTGGAAATGTGACACACGCATCGTTTACTTAAGGGGCGAAAACGGAAAAATTACTTCCTCGTGCCGTAAATTTCACCATGATCTTGATGAAATTGGATTATTACATTTCGAAATTTATGAGGTTTAAAATAATTTTGAAAGCGGAAAATTAACAGTTTAGGGTGAATAATACTCGCTTTGGCTTGAAATACTGTTCTATATTTAGATGAAGATAAAAGTTGTATTACCTTTGGTAAAGGATGAAATTCTGGCATTAAAAGGGGGTCTTTTCAATTAAGGATTTAATTTTTTACATGCATAACTACCGAAGAAATAAGATTAGCTTTGAGAAGGACAAAAAGAACACGGTAGCGGACGCAATAATAAAACTAGCCCCAAACTTGTGACTACTCTTATGAGTGCTCCTTGAAATTATGTTTAAAAATTCTCACCAGTTTTGCGCAGTTGGAATATTTGTATATGTTCAGGTTTTACCGAGTTTATTTTAGAACGTCATCGAGATAACATTTTTGTGTTTATGTTTAATTCCGAACTATTGAGAACTACGCGGAACTTTCCAACCTTTGGCAAAATGCACTACAACACAGTTTAATCCACAATACCAAGACACGCTAGTTTTTCTAACCATGTCAGCATTATCAGCAGATTATTAAAAGTATAATCTATTTAACTTTATACCTACCTATTTTCTTAATCAAGCGAAACAAAAGAAAAAAGTTTTGAAAACTTTTGTTAACCTCGATTAGCCAGAACCGGGAATTATACAGGATACTCTCTCCATCTCTATCTAAATTACTCCTACATTTAGTAATATACTGTGAATTAATTTTACATTGTTAATTGTATTTCTGGGATTGATTTGAAAAGTGTGCTCGCTAACACTTGATTTTCATATTCTACCATACTTTAAATGAACTATGTCCTCTTTGAATCCCGTTTGTATTGATCTGCTGGTTTTCTTAGCTAGTTTGGGTTACAGCATATGCAACCACTTCATGTATTCCACTTTCTTCCAATGTTAAGTTAGCTTCTGAATAATCTATTTTTATTTAAACTTTTTTTATTTAAAAACATCACATTTATTATTAGACATTTGTTTTGGAGTTAAATTTAAAACCACAGGAAAGCTCCGCCTATATTCAACCATCATTCGCTACCTCTAAGAAGTTTCCAATCATTATCAATTTTAGAGGGATGGGTTCGAAATCAAGAAAACCTTTTTTTTTTCTTTTCTCCTGTGTCGTGTGCTCCGACACATCGACCACTGTTGAACCGCGGTCAATACCGCTCCAAGAACTTCCAACCTTGCACCTATATAACCACAATTGGTCATGGCACGGCACACCTTTGTAGCCAGTGACCTATCAACTAGCACGTGTAACCTGCATCAATTATTTCCATGGGAGATTCGATCCAGTTTTCGGTTACTGGTTACCGTCGTAAATGAGTTGATCTTCAAAAAAAAAAAAAAATGGGTCAAGTTATAATATTAGTTTCATATAAGAATATTCTCCTGGTTTCTGAGGACGGTAGCCAGGAATAAAACAATTATTGCAAAATTGCTTTGGTTAGTTCAAAGAGAGATACTATGGAACTTGAAATGAGTCTTGACACTTTCAAGAACCGCAGTTTACGTGAATTCGGTATACAATCTATAGAAGTGCTACACTCCAAAGAAAACCGGGCGGAGTTTTCGGCTGAAATCAGGGCAGAGAGTATGGAATCTAAACAGCAAAAACAATGTATATTAAATAAAAAAAAGTATCTTGAAGCAGTTTATTGACAGTTATTTTATTAACAATTTTTCAATATATAGATAAATAAATTATGTTGAATTTTTGAGGTTGACGGCAGAGATTGTAACGTAAATCGCCAACTTCATCTCAAAAAGATGATATGTGGTCATCACTACTACTTGAAGATCCCACTGTGATGATTAAATCTATAACTGTTTCAAATTGTCCGTCTAGTTCCCAGTATATCTCTTCATTACAATGAACGTATTTAACGCATGATCTCCAATTTTCTGCTGATACTGAGTCAATCGCTTCAAATGTAAGCTTATTTAAACCTTTTATTGAAAGTTTGCAAGTGTTATGCTCTCGTATATACTTATTCACTGCCGCCAATGCGAGTTTACTAGGGGCAGATTGCACATAATATGTGGAGGTAGCCTTATAGAGGCAATCGACTACGTAAAAGAACGTCCACTCTATAGCTTTTTTCTGTAGGTTCATCGGCTGAGATTACATCATATAATTAAAGTTTTCTTCATGTAGGATCAAATTTGAGATCGTTCATCTGAAGCTCAGAGGGTGTATGAGATTTTGTAGAGTATTTAGTTGGTACTTTATCTTGAACATGAGAATGATAAGGGGCATTATTCAATACCATCACTGATTCTGGAGGAATGTTAGGTATAAGGTGCTCTATATAAGCGATTTTTCAAAAATATCCCTATTCATATGTCCATGGTAGTCTCAAATTGTTAGTCCCGAGTGAAAAACTAAGGCGGCGTCTAGAACAAAACCAGCATGCGCAACAATTAGCCGGCTGATTAGAAGGGATTTCGTGAATAACAACAGTAATATTTTTGCTTGGCCAACATTTTCACTGCCATATCATTATCTACCAAAGTCTCGACTCGATACACCAATATCGCGTTCATCTTGCCTGTATTGCCTTAAAATTGAAAGATATTTTGCACACCAGTGAAAAATACTTCGTCTTTCGGTGATCAATTTTCGTTTATTTTGACATTTGTACCAAATATATCCCCTTGATCATATAAGCCGATTTAAGGTTTTATACCTGTACGGAAAATCATATTTGTTCTTTATAGCGGCAAGTAGCGTTTTGTAGGTCGGAACTTCTTTTAAATTTAAGTAAAAATTGTCCATTTTATCTTTGTGTCCTAATCGTGATCTTTTCTTGCCAGGAGATATAGAAGGTGCAAAAGGATTTGAGCGGTAACTGCGGTCTTTCCGAAATTCTTGATACTACTTGCAAAACCACCTGTGAAAAATATAGCTCGTTCCCTTAGATCTTCAATGGGGATATTTAAACATTTATTTTCTGCTTCGTGATGAAGAAGCTGATATCAATAACGTGAGCAATTACCTCACGTGCGGCGCTTATAATTATTTTCATCTGGTTGTTGGCCATCCTCACTTCGAATAAAGTAAATTGAAAGAATATCACAAGTATGGTGTCCGTAAACACGCTTAATCATAGTGGACCAGTGGCAGTGCGACGTTTATTAAGTCATCGCCAGGTTTCGTTTATCGTTTAACTGGCGCACACTATTCTCGATTTGCAATGACCGCGAAATTGTTATCACCGATTATAGATAGACTAGAGGTATTGTTCTGCATAATAATAACAGAGGCCCGGTTTCTAAGGGCCGCCTGGTTTCATTTCCTGTCATATACCTTAAAAAAGACGAACACGTGTTAAAACTTTCAGCAACCATTTTTGATATGAAGTAATGGTAAATACTAAAAAAAAATGCTGATATTAAGAAGACCTTCACTGAAGGAAGTAATATAATGTCCACCGGTTAATACTAAGCCCATTTCAGATTCAGATTAGCGAACTCCGACTGCAACATGCGAAGATCGATTGTAAAGCAAAGACAAACATTTAAAATAAGGGGGTCACGTCAAAAGAAGACCTTACACTAAATAATTGCATTCAAAATTATTTAATAAACATTCAGAATTAAAATATTTCAGAAAAAATTAAAACTACTTCTCTGTACCGATAACAGGAAATGTAAGACTATTACAAACATTGGAAAACAACCTAAACAAAATTAAAGAAACAAAACTCCCCAGTCATTATGATTACTTAGTATAAACAGCATATTTCAAACTTAAGTTTCAAAATTCCGACACCAAGAAAAAGTGGAAAGAGCTGAAACAAGTTTAATATAGAGTAGGCCAACATTTTATTAAAACAGAGTTTTATCCACAATATAATTAAAACAGTTTTAATCATCTCCTGATGATGCTAACATGGTTAGCGAAACGCGCGTCAAGTGCAAATATTCTGTTTCGGTATTGTGGATAAAACTCTGTTTTAGTGCATGTTGCCGAAGGTTCCAAACTCCAACGTAGCCAACATTTTATATTAGAAGTAATATTATATTAAATTTAATATATAGTAAAATAGAATCAGTTTCTAAATTGCGCGATTGAACCCTGAATACTTCCAAAAAATGTTTCCTAAATCAAATTGATTCACATTTAATTAGATGTTGGCAAATACTAACGAGCTCACTTAATGTGCGATTTAAGTTTGTGATTATGTCAACGGATGCGACATTTTTTTCAGTAAATACCTGTACATCTGACACCTAAAAATTTCTTTAAAAGCAAGCAAATATCCTGCATTATTGAAAGTATTAATTCTAGCATTTTAAATTATTACTTGTTCTGTCAGACAAAAATCCATTAAAATCTGGCAACCATAAATTGCAAATACATAAACGTAATTCACAACGTAAATACAATTTCCTGCGTTTCTGTCAGCGGTGGTGGTTCCGTCATAAAAATTCTGAAATATTTTGAGGCATTCTCTTATCTAGTTCGAAGGCGACAGAATATGATTTCATATTTTTCTTCCGGTTCTTAATATCGGTAAACGTTATTTCTCCACAAGGAAATAGTTTGTCAAACTGAAACAAAATAGTTATTTATGCACCAAGTGTATAAAGTGACCTTTTTTACGAATGGGGGTACTTTACACATGAGTAGCATACAAAATTTTTTCTACTAAGGAAAATATATGAAAAAACAAAAATAATATTTAATTACTTTGCGCACTAGTGCGTAAAATAAATTGTTTTACGCACCAGTGCGTAAAGTAAAGTATAATTTTACGCACTGCCCTAAACGTCAAAAAATATGTCAGATTTACTTTACGCACTAGTGCGTAAAATAACTTACTTTACTACTTTAGGCACTGCACATTAAAAAGACCTATTTTACGAATCTTGGAGAGTGCGTAAAGTGAATATTTTACGCACGGTAGTAGAAAAAATCATTTAGTAAATGTATTGTCAATTGACTTATAAGTCGCGAATGTTTTTGCAAAAGCAGTACATTTTATATGGATTTGGAGTTGAACATGCCTGAAAGACTGAGGGCTTTTAACAAATAATCGTAAATTTTAAAGTAAGTATTGTCTTTATTCCCCCTTGAGTGATAAGTGAATTGCAAAAACATAATTCCTTAATTTTAAAAGGCGAAAAGTGAGAGGTATATTGAGAAAGAGAGGTTTTGTTGCTGGGAGGTAAATATTAAGTTAGTGCAAGAATACTGCTAAAATATTCTAAGCCTTGTTTTCAAGTTTGAGGAAAGATTAATTTTTCTGAAATTTTTATCTACTCCACTATACTTTTTACGTGATTCTAATTATTTGGGTATTACTTTTGTGGAAAATGGCTTTCAGCAGACTTTTATCACAAGATACGTCATACAGTTTTTAGATTACAGCGTGTATATTATAGTACGGGACAGGAAAAAAACCGGGCAGTTCTTATAGACTGGGACACTGCTATTATTACACGGAACAGTACACCATAATCTGCAAAATCAAATCCATACGCTGTAATAGATTGCCGCTCATTGCAAACCGAGTATAATGTGCGCCAGTTAAATATGAACGAAACCTTGCGATGATTTAATAAACTTTGCACTAGTTCACTGTAATATCTATTCCATAAACGTGCATTATAATAGCGATTTTTTTTTTAATTTATATACAAATAAATGGCTGACTGCGTTGCGTTATTATTTCGAAGTGACGATGACGAACGAATAGGAAACAATTAGAAGCGACGCACGTGAGATAATTGCTCGAGTGATTGATGTCTGTTATAGAGAATCAGCAAATAAATGTTAGATATTCCCATTGACATCGAGCGGAATGAGTTGCATTTTACAGCGGTGTTTCCCAAAGCAGTACTAAAACAAATAAAAAACATCATAGTGACCGCTCAAATCCTTCCACACCTTCCATATCTCTTGGCAAAAAGAGACCAGGATTTACATATAAAAATGCAATAGATGTTGCAGATTTTGCAAAGACGTCGAACAATAGAAAATCTTTGCTTAAATTTAAAAGCTGCCGGCATGCAAAACACTACTTGCCGCAACAAAGGACAAAGTTGGTTTTTCGTACGTCGGCGTCGTGTATATAATATTTTTTGAAAGTTTAAGAAAATCCAACATTGAAAAGTTTTTCCTAAGGGATAAGTTTATTAATCATTAAAAACCGTAGGTCGATATCATGTCTGGTTAAGAAAATATTTAGTTTTAAATTTAGGCGAAAATTTCCTTGCTCGAAAGCAAATGGCCAGTAGTTTATTTAACTACAGCAATCGACAAAAGCAGTTTTAAATATAAA
>MU184668.1:98964-140537 GCA_016904865.1 Pissodes strobi | reverse complement strand
CTTCTCTTCTGCGGACATGCCCATTATTTTCTTCCTTTATATATATTATGAATAAAGATTACGAAATTTTATTTTAGTACCTACTTTATACTAATCTAGAGATTTTATAAGTGGCAACACAAGCGTTAATTCAAAATATGACAATCTAATATCTAAGTAGCTGAAATTGAAAAAGAAAATACTAATGTATAGATATCATTTCACACATTAGTTTTATAAATGAAAAAGAAAATTGCATAGAAGAAGTCTGTCTATAATAATACGTTGGTATGGGGTGCTTTTGCGTATAAGAACACCTAAAAAACCACTTAAAACGATCAATTATATTTTGTTTTTTAGTCTACTAAGGATGACAAAATATATTTCACGTGATAAATAAAGGTGTTAATTAATTTTTAAAGCTATTCACCAAGGGAGTAATCTCTTGGTGACGTGCGAGTAGAACAGCGTGGACATCTGCCGCTCCTCAGCCTAATATTTATTCTTTTCGGGCACCTTGGGAAGTGATTAAATGTCATAAAGTTCAGGCTTATGTCGAATCTTCAATTTATTTTCCAATATGAGTTGTAATGATGACCACACGTCTTGTGTCGATAGATGATTGAAAACTGTTTGAAAACATTAAGAAGAAAAATATTGCTTATTTCGGTAATCATTACAATTTTCAACAACTAACATTGGAGAGGAAAATTGAAGATCATACATTGGACCGGCTCTCCCCATCTCGTCCTTATTTCTAACTCTCCAGCCTATTTTAAGCATTCTACGTAAGGTCTACATGACCACACATGCTTGTAGTTTATTAATTGATGAGGCTTTGAATGTACAGTTCATACCTCCATATCCTAAAGGAGCACATACCATACCTAACATTCTACTATTTTATATCTAATCTACAAGTTGATCCCGCGATCTGTTGTTAGAAAGCTGCGAAGTCGTGTAATGGTAATTGCAGCTTCTCCCGATCCTACTTAGGAGCAGTACTTATAACTCTGTGTCATCACTGCTAACTTCATTAGTGTTGTGAATATCTCACATGTAATAATTTCAAACCGACATCGACACATTAAGGACTTTGCTTAATTTAGCGTGCGATTAAAATTATTAATAGGAGTTTGAAGTAGTAGCCCTTAACTTCTAGTTCGGATTTTTATTTTCCGTTTAAGAGACAGCTCAGGTTTTTAAATTGTGTAACTATTTCTCTTTCATTACAGTTGTTATTTAATCACAGGTTTCGCTGTGCATTACGGTGTAGGATCATATATTTGTTCATACTAGAGGCCTGTTCATTTGGCTTTGTTCAACCTGTTCGGAAAATCAAAGATATCAGCTTGGAGCAGAACACAAAACTCATAACTCTACTCCAAGCAGATATTTCCTGCTCGGACGACTTCCTAGCTTGCTACCCCAAACGAATGCGCTTTTTGTTAAGACAGCACGTGGATAGGATATTTTATATATAGGGATATTTTTCTCAAAAAAGACCACGATGCCGTTCAGCCTTGCAAAATTTAAAAAGTGGGGTTATATTATTATTTTATATCCCGCGGTTTTTGTTTATTATCTGTCATCTTTCTGCTCTTGCTCTAACTGCTCCACCTCCAGACTAGGTGCAAGTAGAGCAGGGTCTAACTGATCTCGAGCACAGTGATCTATCCCAAGCGAACAAAAAAATATCAGCTGCTGGAGCCAAATGAACATCGATCACCGGCTCCAAGCCGCTTAGAGTAGTGAGAGCAGACCAAATGAACAGGCCTTTATATTCATGTTTAGATCGAACACGCATTATTAACAGTACTTTTAACAACGCTTGGAAATCGTTATCATTTTCTATTAAGATCGCTGTATCATCGATGCATATAATGGTATTTATGGGGCAGCGTTTAATTTTATATCTTAATTGTTACCAGAAACGGTTTCTTTTTTCTACATGATAGTAAAATAACATGGGATGGAGTATAGGGCTTTATCTGACTCGTTTTCTGATCCTTGTTCTATGACGTTGAAATTTTGAAGATGTACTACTGCCGATGCCGTTTGTCTCTAGTAAAGGTAGCCAATAATTATTTTATTTTTATGTTCCAGAGCCAGATCTTGCAGATACTGCAATAAAAGGTGTGTTGAATGTTGTCAAATGCTTTTTCAGTCTATCAATCCTAAAAAGATGTCTTTTCTCTGAACTAACGTTTGCAGACTGGCAATGAAGCGAGATATAAATTTCCACTGGTCTCTTCGTATCATTTGTAGAACTTTGTATGCAAGATACGTAAGGGGAAAGTTATAAAAAGTGGCTTATACTGGTTTTAAGACTGTAAGTAATTCTGTTAGGAACCTCCGTGTTGTTTTTTCGGGTACTTAATAGGCGTAGAACATTGCCAGTCATTAGGTATTCGTCAGATATTATATATGTTATCCAACAGCCGCACTGTTACATTTAGATTTTCATCATTCAGCAACTTCAACTCATATGCTCCTAGAGCTTTTTCGCTATTAATGAGAATAGCATGAGGTGCTTAGATCTAGTGCCGAATTATGTATTGATCCTGGTAGTGTTGCAAGTTCTAATATCATTAAATAGTTTTGAATATGACGTCCAGAAGTTTCTATTATATTTTGTTACGGACACGATGGTT
Source organism: Pissodes strobi (assembly GCA_016904865.1). Lineage (NCBI taxonomy): Eukaryota > Metazoa > Arthropoda > Insecta > Coleoptera > Curculionidae > Pissodes > Pissodes strobi. The sequence continues at coordinate 137,904 of MU184668.1, read as the reverse complement.
CTGATGCCAGCAATCTTCTTGATTTTATGATGCACATGAAAGTGATAGTTTCCTAGACTACAAATATTCAGCACAAATTCCACCTAGAAAACTTACGCAATAGTAACAGTACCAAGTAACAATTTAACTGCTAGTTAGATTTATATGAGCTTAAAAATGGTTTTAAAATGGTCGGTAGAAGTACTGGGGTTATATGAACACCTTCCAACATGCTAACAGATCTTAAAGCCTATTTATTCTTAAAAATAAGTTTTAAAGCAGCCTTGGCAGCAATAATATTAAGCGTCCATGGACTTGAGACCGGTTATTCTTGTGTTAGCTTTAACAAGGCTTTTGTGCTATCAATCTTAAACCTTGTTGATCTTCTGGAGGATTTAAAGTATGTTCAGTTTTAAAATAATCTGTCTTAAGACTATAGCTTTAAGTTGGATTTAAAACATATTCTTTAAGCACTTCATAAAACCTGCCGTTTTATATAAGATAGCAATAAAGCTCAAATCTTAGACTGGCTACTTAAAAGACTGTATTAGGATTACTGGGATAATATATTGCTTCATTAAGGCCATATAATCTTTACAAAATCCTATTGGAGTTTTTCTATTGCTTTCTTAAACCATTACTTTAACTCCTACCGCCTAGAGCTCTTTTAAAGCGGCCATCTTGTCATTCTGACTATCTGTCATGATTCAGTAGCGGTGTTCAAAATGATTTCCTTAAAAATCAGTAACGGTGTTCAAAATGATTTCCTTAAAAATGGAAAATATTTTACATAAATACTTACAAGTTACAAGAAATGGTAATTTAAAAAAAAAGTAAAATTGCAATCTTTAAAGATAATATGTAGATCAACATAAAAATGGACAAAAATTGAGGTTATGGTGATCCAGTTGGATACCGAAAACTTGATCGCAGCGCTAGAAGACTTATGCGACGCCGTGATAAGGCCAAGTAGTTTTATGAGCAGGCCGAGCAACCTTGGTCAAGACTAAAGAAGCTTTACACTAAGGAACAGTTAGGAGTAAATAGATTATTTACAGTAAATAAAAGGTTATGACAACACTAATAGAATTTATGCCTTCTTTCTAAGAAACCTTGAGGTTTTAAATGATAAGAAGCTATATTTTTACAAACAGCACAAGCCATCGTATTGGAAATATTTTAGGGACGTAATACTCTTCAATAATTTTATCAAAATTTCGCAGTTCCTACCTTAAAAAATACGAGGATTTTAACAGTAATACAATATAGGATTACAAACAAACATTTTTAAGTTTGTTTATAATAATGAAACCTTGTTTAGATTTAGTCAATAATAATTTAGTTATTTAAAAAAGCAGTAAATTTAAGGCGCTTTAATTTTTAGAAGGTATCTTTCCATATTTCATCGAAAAAGTCGACTGCGTTATAATTTTTGTCGCCCATTTCGGCGAATTTACCAGATTTTGGTATTGCATTTCCACCATGTTTATTCTTAGGAGTTGGAATGCATCACCGCCTAGACATCGCATGACTGACATTTATTTGATGTAACTGGTTTATACAGGTTATGATAATTTTATCTAAAGATGTTATAAATCTCAGAGCTCTTAAACTCACCCTAATCTTAGATCACTATAAGTCCTATGGTATTTATCCTATGTATTTCCTGGATATATGATCCTGTAAGCGGATGACACTATATCGATAATCGAATTTAATCATTTAATTTGCTGTAAGAATACCTACTTTTCGTCAAATGATATGCTTTTAAAAAATCACAAGGCACAAACTCCTCCTTCCCTAGCAAAGCCAGTGATAAAAATGTTCTTAGTCTGCTATATATTTTTGTTTTCACAAATTGGCATTATATTTCCCGATGTGCAAATATCACATACAGTTTTTAATTCATAAGAGGTAACTGGTATTGGTATGGGTTAAAAATTGTAAATAAACATATCAGGGAAAAAATGAGATATGAAGTGAATTGGGGAATCTCCTGTGACAATGGCAGGATCTATAAAATTTTAACAAATCGAAAGAGGATTAATTATTATCAGTTTGCATATTGGCTATTGCAATTTGTTTGTTTTGTAGTCTTGCTCAATAATTTTTGTTGTATATAGGATATATCGCCACATCTCCAAGTCTCGAATAAATGAAGCTTTGCTTATCCATCTAGCTATGATCTTTCTTTACTGTCATACAGTTTACAGTAAACTTTGTAGACATATGTGTGCAAATCTTTCTGATTGATAAATATGCTCCTGCTTAAAGATAAAATTAAAAATGTATTAAATTTCATAACTAACATTTCTGTACAGTACAGTTTCCAAGACGAGACAATCGAAACGCCAAACGAAGACGTCGCGGCGACCCAGAACTGGGCGTCAGATTTAGGCGTCGCGTCTTGACTTTGTCACATTCGGTTTACGGGCAAAATTACAGCTTGAACACTTTAATTTAATGGGCCCGCTGAACTGGAATTCGAGAACTCAAGACCGCGGTGGTCGGTCTTTTCAGAATAAGTAAACTGAATGGGACACGCCGAATACTAATTTTGTTTTTTGGGTCTCGTGGGGTTTAGCCAGTTGTATCGAAGCAAAGTTAAAGCTTGGGTATTTCGACAGGAGTTAAGAAAGCGAATCAATGAAATGATATAATTATTTCGTAATGATTATTTTGTATGTATTAACATCCTAATTAATAAATTCTGAAAGTACGAACAGATTATTTAATAATGAAGTAAACAAGTCTAAGTAGCGACTTCACTCACAGCATAATAATAATTCTTTTAATACCTATTAATATATATTAGAAACATATGGGGTGTGAAAGGGAAATATTCTGAGTTATCTCCCTCTCCGGTAGAGTTACTTACATTTAGAGGTTCTTCATCCTTTCGACCCGCAACGCATACCTCCTCCCACCTAAACAGCACTGCTTCATATAATATCTGTAAATGCCATGTATTTATGGTCTCAGGTACGCACTGATACGGTAAAATCTATTTTATTTCCTTTTTGTTAAGAATTAAATTTATTCCAATTTACAATATATTAGGGAACACTAAGAAGAGAGAAGCCTCTTTAGTACATATCAAAGACCGCGACGGGACCGGACGTAGGTATGATTTCGCTTTTGGTGCGTTTTCCAATTTTTTAAACCAAATCTGTTTAACTACATAATACGAGACACGCATCAATATCAGAGTTATGTCGGATCTAAACTGCTCGTCAAAAAAAACGACGCACCTAGTTTTTTGGACAATATTTGAAAGCTCGTTACTGGAAACCTACTGAACCGATTTTAAAAAACTTTGGAAATTCTGAATAGTTGATTCTTTGGTTCTAATGTCTAATTTTTGGAATAAGATAATTAGCACCTTACATATACTACAGGGTGTTAAAGAAAGAGATGTTCTTTTTACAAAACTTCAAGTTATCCCCATTTATGGGGTAGTTGGGATTGATAGTCGTAATACCTCTCTTTACTTACAGTTAGGTAATACCTCGGGACGTTTTTGAGATTTTGTGGATATCTTGGCTAACTACGATTATATGGCAATTTTTCGAAAATCGTCGATATTTTGCAGTTTAGTCACAATAATGAGCAAACTACGGAAGGTATCGACGAATTGTGAACACGGCGTCTTACGGTAGATCATATGCTACCAGTTTATGTACGTCACGTGATCCAGTAAACCAGAAAGTTCAAATTATGGGATATGTTTTACACAAAATAATTTTTTTTTGAAAATTCAAAATAGAAATTCAAACCAAAGAAAACTATACTTGTAAACTTAAAATGCGACCTTAATACCATGTATTATTAAGAATGGGGTATTTTCTCGAAACGGTTTTTGATTTTTGGTGATAAATAAGTGATAAGTTGTCAAAATATGGTAAAATAAGGATATTACTTCGTGTAACGTTACCATAAATATGCAAACGAGTTTTTGTCTCTTACAACAGTTCAAATTACACTCGAAATTACCTTCGAATATACAGGGTGATTGAAAAAGTAAAATGGTAATAAAAGAATTCATTTTTTAACAGAGGATCCTATTTAAGTACCCACCCATCATTTCAATTCTTAGGTATTCTAGGGACCATTTAGTAATATTCGTGCAATATTTTGTGTAAAACATATCCCTTAATCTGAACTTTCTGTTTTATGTATCACGTAACGTACATAAACTGGTAGCATATGACCTACCGTAAGACGTCGTGTTCACAATTCATGGATACCTCCGTAGTTTGTTCATTATTGGAACTAAACTGGAAAATGACAATTTTCGAAAAATTACCATATAATCGTAGTTAGCCAAGATATCCACAAAATCTCAAATACGTCCCGAGGTATTACCTAACTGTAAGTAAAGAGAGGTATTACGACTATCAATCTCAACTACCCCATAAATGGGGATAATGTGAAATTTTGTAAAAAAAAACATCTCTTTCTTTAACACCCTGTAGTATATGTTAGGTGCAAAATATCTTATAACAAAAATTAGACGTAAGAACCAAAGAATCAACTATTCAGAATTTCCAAAGTTTTTTAAAATCGGTTGAGTAAGTTTCCAATCACGAGCTTTCAAATATTGTCCAAAAAACTAGGTGCGTCGTTTTTTTTGACGAGCAGTTTATATAATATATTTAATTTGGGCTAGTTTGGTTTATGGCACATGACTTTTACAATTTTTTACAGAAGTAGAGGTACTCTACTAAGACTAATTACCAATAATAAATACGTATTTCTCCATAATACATAGAACTATTCAAATTCACAAGGACTATTAGACGTTCTTGGAAATCGAACGTTTGGAATCTCGTTTCTGGCCAAAGTAGAGTGTTTCCTATGTCTAGAATTATATTTACGATGGCGGTGATGCCAGATTTACCTGATATCAACTTTCTTATTCTAAATGGAGTACTCTATAAATACTTATTTATATTTTGAGATTTTACGTAAAATTATAACATTGCTACTGCTAATGCTACAGGAATGATAATGAAAGATGAGCTGCTTCATGGAGCACCTGTGGATACATCAGGTTGTGCCAATAAAAAAACGGATGGATGGGCTCCGGAATATTTCTTAAATACCTACAATGCTTCAAGAAATACGTAAAATGGAGTCTACAAGATACTGTGATTCTATTTGTGGAGCATCATCGCATCCACAATTCCCTCCAAGCTATCGACTTTACTATAGATTCTGGAATTATATCTAATGGTGAGATTCCTCCCTCACACTACTCATCGCCTTCAGCCAATGGACGTCTCATTTTTTGGCTCGCTGAAGACATATTTTAGGCATGAATGCGATTCTTACGTGATAAACCATCCAGGTATGACAATAACAGATAAAATTAATTGTAAGTTGTTTCGTCCAGCCTATGAAAAAACTGCTACTCTCACCAATACCCTTAACGGACTTAGGTGCAGCAATATTTTCCCATTTAACAGCAATATATTTGACGAAGCAGATTTTGCAGCACCATTAACAACCGAAAAACCAGAGCCAATACGGGATATAAATAGCGACACTGCCAGTAGACTTTGGCCCCGCCAATATTTGCAATGAAACATGGAATGCTATTCAGATGTCGAAGACAATCAACCCCTTAATAATTAAGTAAGACCAAAATCTCTAGAAGTGGAACCAATTACTTCGGATCATACCTCCGTTGAAGACAATTTGCCCGTTATAGAATTAGCAAGACCAAAACCTCTGGATGTGGAGAAATTAACTTCGGATTATACGGAACTAATAGAACCGCTAGACAAGGAATCTGTAGAAAGACATTTATTTATTGAATTTCAATCTACAAATTAAACAGTGGATACAAATCAAGCAAAACCAAGCGGCATACACATTTACAAAATTTATATTACAGAGAAGAAGCAGCAGATTTTCGGTTACAAAGAATCCGCAGATTCGGACAATTAGGAACCCAAAATATCAAAAAAGTGCAAAGTTTCAGTAGAAGAAATAAGACCTTTTCCCGAAGCTGATAGAAATGAGGGCGTAGTAAAAAGAAAGCTAGAATAATAACCAGTACCCCTTTCAAAAATCGAACTAGAAGGAAAAGCAATGCTGGCTTTGAAAAAAGAAGAACGAATAAACCAAAGAAAAGATAAAGCTAATCAAGTAAAAAAGGCAAATCAAGAGAGGAAAATTAAGCTGAGTAAGAACAGTGTGAAACAGAAAGGAAAAGAAACAAAGAATGAATGTGAAGTCATAGCTTGCCCAGGGTGGCATGAAGCGTATGAAGAGCCAGCAACGGAGGACTGGATACAGTGTTCTTTCTGTCAAATGTGGTGGCATGAAGAATGCAGCAATTTTTATTCAATCCCACTCTCTTTTCGATTATTGTTGATTCGTCATCTTAACCGCTGATTCATCATCTTAACCGCATTATATCGTAAACTTATCCGACGTATTAATGATAAGTTTCAACTTTTTAAAAAATTTCGTGATTTTTTTTTGTGATTTCGGAGATTAATAACTTGTAGCTGATTCATGTAGCTGTCCAACAAGAAAAGATCGAGGAGATTATAATGTGGTTTAAAAAAGTTATAAGATTTTTTTTCTTACCCGACCTTCCACTACAAACGAATTTAAAATCGAATTGCACTCTTGCATTGCCACTTTTTTCGCTCTATTGAATGGTGGCATCCAGTTTGGAATTCGACGTTTCGTCTTCAAGTGTTCATCATTTTAAATACGAACTTTATTTTTTTTATCGTATTTCAGATGATATTTACGTTATAATATGAATATGTTTTCCAAAGTATCTTAAACTATTCAAAATTACACCAAAGCAAAATAAATATTAAAAAAAAAGTTAAACAAAAAATAAATATTAAAACACATATTCATATTAATAACGCCAATATCATCTGAAAAACGATAAAGAAGTTAAAATTCGTATTTAAAAAAAGAAAGTTGATAATGACCTCTTGAATCCAAACTGGAGACCACCATTGGATAGAGCCGGAAAAGTGACAATGTAAAAGAGTAATTCGATTTTAAATCAGTTTCTAAATATGCCCAGCAAAAAATTGATTGATTTTTCAAAATTTCGGTTTTTTCCGGATATCTCCGGAAATACTCGGAATTTTAAAACTTTCTAACGGCATGTTGTTAGACACCTCAATGCACAACTTTGCTCTAATTTGATCGACACTGTATTTCTTACACTTTTAGAGTTCTCCATACATAATATAGACTCGAAATCGAGCAACCCTATACAGATAGAAAACGGTTGGACCTTGACTTTTAAAAAGCTATCGCACTATTTTGGTACTGTCCTTGGTACTGCCTTTTAAGATGGTAGCATGCGATAGTTAATGTAAGAAGGGGTAAATATTTTTTTCCAACTATAACCTCTTTCTTCTGTACCTATTCAAATTACCCAAAAGCTCGATATTCATTTGTTGTGCTTTCTTCATCATTTTCAAGTAGTGATAATATGAATATTATCAAACTCAGACAAGATATTTTATAAAATTAAATAAGCTAATAGTAATATTTGTTTTTGATTTATTTTTCCTATTGAGAATCCTACACATTATATTTAAATCGTTTTCTGAAATGCAACACAACATGAAAGCTCCAATCCATTGGGTGCTTTACACGTTAGCCCTGGCGTTACCCTAAATACAGATCGCGCGAACTGATGTTATCTCAGCAATGGCGTGTCAAGGAACTATAGTCTAAAAGTAGTCGTTAATAAATTAGAACAAATCATTAATGCTGCGGATGCCTTGTTTTAAGTGTTCTATTTTAGAATGATTTTTGACTTAGGTTAGGAACGTTTTAAAGCTTGCTTTATTTAATTATAATTATACCTAGTGTGAGTAAGGTATGAATATATTATGTAATACAGTTCATACCAATTAATCTAAATCTATCCTATGCTATTGTACATTGTTGCGTATTAGGAGTCTTATTAAATATATCTTATATGCCGTTGGCATCGTCCAGAAATCTGCAGTGGTATTTTGGAAACTAAGAAATGTTTTGACAGGGTAGCACGGCATATGTTTCTAAAAAGCCCGCATAAAATGGTAACATTTAACCCATTTAAGACTTCCGAGAATAGAGAGGGTATTTTTCACACGATATAGTAATAAAAACATTACCTTACAATATTTAATAACGATTTTGCCCTTATCTATTGATAAGGATCGTTAATAAAATATCAGCAAAAGAAAACTGTGATCATAGTCTCTCTTCGACTCGATAAAATCCAGCCTCACAGAAGATATACAGTGCAAAGCTGCATTTTTCCACGAGTGGGATACTTGCATGCTGGATTTGTTATTAACTTTTCTAATTATATTTTGTGCATTGTATGAATATTAAATGCACAAGCAAATTTTCTGCAATACTTTACCAGACATATTTATTTTTTTAACTTGGTGCTTTTAGCAACGAGTGACGAGAGTGTCATGTTATCCATTTCTGAAGCTTGCATCATAGAGAAATATTATTTTAGGACAAAACATACTAAATACAGTAGTTCTTTTTGAATAATTGTTTATTAAAAAATAACATGAAGAATCTATATAAATAAATTAATATACTTTACATTGCCTTGTCATTTGAATAATAAAGATGAGTTGCACATTTTTACAAGCAGAATGTTTAATTGCTTTCACAATTAGAAAAATTAAATTAATAACATATCTTAGGGGAAAATCCAAACACAAAAAATTGGTGTTATTCGTCACTCAAATATATATTATGAAATCTTTAACTATACAGCATTATTTCTAAACTTGCAGTTATTTACTGGAAAACAAGTTCATTTTAGTTCACTTTAGCATAACACCGATATGTATGAGATTGTCAACCGTTCTTGTTTTATCAAACTGTAAGTCACGTGTGATGTGACTAATATAATGTCAGCAGATAAACATCATATTCAAAGGTTTTGGCATCAGGCCAAGAAATAATAGACACCACTCAGACAGTGGGTGGCGTCTTCTTAAATTGTCTGGTAACGTTAAAAACTCTTTCAATTAACTGTGTCAAAACGTACTAATTAGGTTTGTCGTCAGGTTTGGGTATCGGCTATATTTTTTATACTTTTTTATAGCTAGATATATATGAGTACTTCAGGTCTGTACTAATGAGGAACGGCATACAGTTATTACAAAACAGATATTAGTACCTACTTACATATAACTAAAAATAGCTTCTTTTTCTAATAATAAGTCTCCTAATTCTTTACTGAGGGAATCAATTGTGATACGTTAGCTATTTCTGAATAACCAAATACGAGATATTTTGGTATAAGTATAATGCAGTTGGCACTTGGATAGATTTCCGTACTTAGACGGGCTGCGATTATAGTTAAATGTATACTATCTGAATCTCGAATTTAAGATGAATAGACAACATTATCTATCTTCACAATTAACAGTTCACGAATATATATTATAAACAATTCTTGATATCACACATTAAACAATAATTAGGCTGTTTAGTGTCGACACTGCTTGCAAGATGTGTTATTCAGGGTTTTCATTTCGTCGGTGTCTAGCGCCTTTAATAGTTTCAATTGATTCTTCTATTTTTCGTTTCAAAAATTCTGGGAGACGGGCAAGAAGTTTGCGTTCAGTTTATCTTACATGCAAATCGTTACAAACAGAAGGAATTTGATTATCTCTTGCACATTTTTTTTGTTTAAAATTATACTGATGGTTTTCTTACCTGCTGAACAATATGTCTTGATTGCCACTGATGCTTTTGACTGCTTTTTCTACGGCAGAGATGTATAAGTTTACATGTTTGATACCCCTCGTTACCTTACGTTGAAAATGTCCTAATGGAATAGATATTACCTCTCCTATTCACTAATATGCTTCTTGATGTAATGATAGGCTGCAAAAGGCGTGTATGTACTATTTAGGTACATGTCTCTTTAATTATTTTAGGCAAACTGCCTCTGAAATCCAATATTATTTTTTACATGCATTTTTGTGGAAAATAAGTGTACCTATGTTGCGTGTTTCTCGTTTTATGTAATCATATTATTAAGTACGCAAAAATGAGAAATATTAGACCCACAGTACAACCTAAACTAATTTTTGCAAAAATAATTTTATTCAAAAGTCCTTGACATATTAAGTTGATGCACCAAAAATTAGATTTTTCTGAGAAGTCTAAATCGGTGAACATAAATAAGAAAGTACCGCTGGAACATTGTAAAGGCGTGACGTCATAAGATATGAAGGTCCCGTTGGGGTATATATTTATCTATGACAGTAACAGAAACGTCAGCATTCTCGTGGCGCGGTGGCACGGTTCGCGGCCTAGCAACAGGACGTGATCCTATTTTATTTTGTCACATCCCCGATCGATACGTGCTTCAAATTCTGCTTATTTAAACTCTTATATTTCAAGAACCGCTTAACGGATTGATCTTAAATTTTGAATATGACACTTAACAAATTACAAATTTAGCTAGCATGCCCACTGATAAAAATTTGAGAAAAAACCTTAATAAACATTTCTTTGTTTTTTATTTATTTGCTTTAAATAAACATTATTTAGATTAAACAAAATTTCTTTAATTTAAATACTTGGGCGTGTTTGATTTTTCTTGGTTATTTCTTTGCCTTGTGATAGCAAGCCTTTTTTCCAGATTAAACACATGTTTATTCGCTTTAAAGATTTACAGATACGAAACCTCTACATTATTTAAAACAAATAAGGGTTACTTTAAATTAAAGATTGTGAATATTTGATCAAATATCTCTCTTACAACTCGTAGCAGTTGCGCAGCCGCGTCGACGCTCTACGCTTCCCAGTCCCCGTCTCGGGCCCTTATTTCAGTTTTATTTCTGTTGCCGTCCTATGGGGAAATGTTATAGAGTTTATCCACCCAATGTCGTTATTTTTTTTAGTATTTGTGATGGAAAATATATTAATTAAGTGCAACTTGGGTCATATGTGCCCTCCTTTCAAGGTAAGTTACATTTTTATTATATTACTTAGCTAGGTACATAATCAATCGTTTGTAAATGAGAAGCGTTTTCTCATAATCAAAATGGCGTGAGTTTTACTGGTACCTAATTAAATTGTTTTCTGCTGTTACTACCTAGAAATGCAGGTGAATTCACGCGATATACGCCTACAATAGTGTATAACAGTACGCTTAGGCAGTTTGGCGTACGATTTTGTTTGAGTATTTTTGCTTTTTACGTTGTACAAGTTCAATGGCGTCCTCTTCGTTCTTGTATGTACCTACATAATATAATATGAATTGATAGGTATTTCAAAGCCCTATTTATTTAATCTGAATAAATAATTGGTTGATCCATGGAAGTACAGTTTTGAAGCAAATTGTTTTTTATTTCGATTAAATCTAATAGTATTTAAAAATATATTATTTTGGTTAAATGGATGACATACTTTTAAACAATATAACAGGCTATTCATATAGCATCATGAACAACAGTCACAATTGTTTTGTTTCTATTATTTTTTGTTTAAGTGATTGTTGTTTTATTTTTAGATCAAAATATTGACGGCATCGAAGTTTTACGTAGCCTGATGGATATCGATTTAATGTCGTTACTAACAATAGAATCGGTGACATCTTGTGCCATTTCCATTCAATGCTAATTACCCTGGATCTGGAGAGGTAGTTGTATGTCCTATTAGTTTGATTAAGTAAAATGTTACTGCCTTTCACTATTTTTATATGATAAAATTTTTTTGAACTCTAGAATTTTAGTATTTTTTATAAAAACTAGTGAGTTACCGTTAATATTAATAAGTAGTACAAACTTATCCCGTTTATGTTCCTATTTAGTATTTAGAAAAAAGATGTTTTCAGCTTATGATAATAGTTATTTTCATTATAAAAATTATTTAGCTTTCAAAACCAGTGATAAGGAGAGACAAAATAATCTGATTATATTTTTTATTTATATTTTGCAAATACTCGTTTTCTTCTTTGTTTTTAATACCTTTGAATAAAAATGTTCCTTAGACATCCCTTTTAAACTTTTATTTACATAGGGTTCAAAATTTGGATTCTTTAGCAATTAAAAGAAAACTAAGACATACAGTTTAATTGAGCTAAAACGTGAAACCTAAATACGTCTTAATAAAAATAAGTGTTTTTTTTTAAGCTACATATTGAAACATTGAACAGGCTGGAGCAAATAAAAATTATTTGATTCAAATAAGGAAATTATTTCGTACACATGCCCAAAACATTGCTTTAAATGACCGACCTATTTAAATTAAAATACAAAGTTTTTGGAACAAATATACCTTAGATTTCAATCAAAACGCAAAGGTTTTAGAACTTATATATGTTATATTTGTTCCAAAAGCTTAGTGTTTTAATTTAATTAGGCCGGCCAATATTTTGGGTATTTGTACGAAATAATTTCTCGTATTTGAATCAAAATAATTTTATTTTTTTTTGTTTGATATGAACAACGATTATAAAATCATAATGTTTGTTCGCAATAAATATTTATTTAGAACAAAGAAAAACTTAAAAATAAATCAAATAAATATTAATTTTTATTCAATTCAAACAAATATTTGTTTGGTCATTATCAAACAGATATTTGCTTGAATAAACTGCATTCTTATTTGGGTCAAATAATTTTTTTTTGCCTAATTTGGTTTCCTTTGCTTCATGAGAGATGATATTTATTACTTGAATTACAAAATTTAATATTAAAACGACTCACATTTCATAAAGGTATATTTATATATCTTTAAACTTTTTTATTTATAACTCTTTTAAATAACCATTAGAGTTTATCAAAATATCAATATAAATGAGGCAGTAACCCTTTTATCGTAATCGACTATTAAGCATATAATATTTCAGAAAATGGCTTTAAAATATGTCAATAAATATAAAAAATTATTATTAACTTTACCTTGGAAGCCATTGAAAAGCTGGTCTATTTATTATAATGGCCCGTCAGACCTGTTTAAATTATATCAAATGGAGTCTATGATTTCTATAAACTATGTTATTATTTGGACCAATTCCAAAACCGATTATAATGCTTCATAACCAGTGTTCTGACATTTGTGATAAATAAACTGGGTGTGCAATTTATTCCAAAGCCATTTACGAAATTATATATTTACATATTAAATGGGTGTATTATCATGACACCTTCATTCAAGAGGCGGGGATAAAGTTTTGATTTAAGACTTGCCATCAGTTGATGTAAAATTATGGTGGTTTTCCAGCCGAGCCACATTAATTTGCTAATTTTGCGCATTTCAGGCAAAAGAGAATTACTTGGTTTAGTGTCAGCTTTTTCAAGTCCGAATTACTTTCTTCCTAGAATAATTACTAATTGTAATAATAATTAATATCATAGGAAATATGTAAAAGAATATAAAATTATCCATACTTGAAGAAACTGAGCCTTAAAATATTAGTATTGGGATTAAAGATCTGGTTGTAGCTATAGACGTGCTTTAATCAGTGCAATGTTTGCTCTCATTTAGAGGAGGTTAGAAGTTTCAAAATAATGTGCATCAAAATGGTATGGTAGACTAAACAATTAACCATGCGTATTAGTTTCAAATCTTATTGAACGTTAATTTTTTAATTTTTCCGAAAAGACATATAGCCGATTCGTTAAAAACAAGAATGTAATAGTATATGCAAATTTAATGTTTTTAACGGCATAAAAAAGCGAATTTCTTAAAAAGTCGTTAAATGAGCATTTAATAAGATAGTAAACTGTTGCCAAATGAATTCCAATGGAACAGGAAGCTTGAAATAGGGGTTCGCTTTTTGCAACGGGGTAAGTTATTGCGAATCTTTGTAGAAGGACGACTAAATCAATACAACTTTAGAAAAAAGATTCTCTAATTACATTATTGAGCGGTTCAATTTGTATGCTCCAAGAGTCTTTTCTTCGAGGCTATTTGCGACCTCAAGTCGAGATGCGTATTGTCCAGTACAGAGCATCACATTTTGTGTTGAACACACTGACATTTGTCATATGCATGTTTGCTATACCGTAGACAAACCCCCGCACGAGCTTGCGTACGTGCTGTTAATATTATTTTTTGCAATTATATTTAAACAATCAGTCTCAGTATAACCTCTAGTGATTCACATTACTTTCATTCGGATTCTTGTATGAGAACGGTAAGCCGAATAGTTTGTCATGTTTAAGACTACGGAAAAGTTCTTTCGTAAATTATGAATGGTATTCGAATAAAGAGCAATAGTTAATGCTGTCCGTAGCGACATCAAATAACTGATACGCATGTCTTTTATTTTTTAGGATACGGGTCATTATTGTTGGTGCGATAAACGCTACAGTTTTTTGAATTCCTAACAACTTGCAATTTTATGATATTAGTCATAGTCCATAGTATATATTATCGAGTATACTATCAAATAAATCTAGGAGGAACCAGATGCTGTTTTCTTAAAATTCTATAATTTTAGATGGTATGTAGTCTAGATATGGTTATATAGAAGAGGTATGGTCCAAGCACATATTTCCATAATATACTTGCCGACGTTGCTGTCTTGAATATAGTGTGTGATTTTACCGAAATACGAGATGACCATTTAGAACAGAGTGCACAAACAAGTTTATTAAAAACAAACTTTGAGAAAGTACCTTTAATGATCCTCATACTTTATATTGAATCATTTACAACAGGGTGTACAAACGAGTTTATTTAAACAAAAAACTTTGAGAAAATAGTTTCAATGATCCTCATACTTCGTATTGAATCATTTTTGTCAAGGTTAGAGCCCATTATACCTCAATGAATAGGAGTGAAAAACCTGATCTTTGTTTTTATTTAGGTTTAATTTCTTGTACCTTCCTACTGAAGCAGCTTCATTGGGTAAAGTGTGGTATGTAAAAAATTGTCGCCTATGTTGATCATGTAATTATAAAATTATCCCCATCCAATCTTTCATAATTTTATCTTGCTTGCAAGCCATACTCGCTATGACATAAAGAAGATAAGAAAGTAAATTGTTTCATATAGGACCTTATATATAGGAATTTCAAAACAATAATTTTAAAAAAGCTATGATCAAATCGGGATTATTTTTTCAGATATGACATATTGAAGCAGAATAATGTATATCAGTACCAATCAGTTTCCCCATCCATCTGCCGGCATTATTTCAGGATGTAAAACAAGCGATTTGTAACGTTTATGTCATTAAAATTAATGGAAGACTATCTGGTCATTAAAAGGTACTTGACGTGAAATGACATCGATGCAACCACTAATGAAGTCACCAGGTAAACAGAAAGAGAATGAATGCATTTGTAGCGAAAAAGCTTACCTTATGTTTTATTGATTTTTCCTTAGAATGAGATTGATTTGTAGAAGATACGCAACCGCATTAATTATATGATAGCATGTTAATGCTACATATTAGTGCATATCAGAGCGTATTAGCTCTCAAGTTTTGCTTCCTAGAGTATTAGAAACATAATCGCCGCCTTGCTAATCTTATGCTTAGATCGAAGTAAGGAGATAAGTGTTGAATGAAAAAATTAATAAAGCTACTATTATTTCTTTAAAATTACAAAACTCATTGGTGGTTCATTATGAACAATTGTGGGGATACTAATATTTGTAATATGCATTGCATAATGATAAATCATTTCAATAAAATAGTGCATCTGATACGTCTAAATGCAATGAATATTTTTTAAACAAAATAAAGGAAAAGTCAATGACGAGATGCATACTACTTTCCTTTTCAGCAAAGGAGCCATCATATTGTATGCACTTTATCATTTTTCATTCAAAATGCCTATTTTTAGGAAGCTTATAATGGACTTCTCGTGTATATGCAGTGTTACAATCTCCGATTTCTGTGGTTTGCCCCGAAAATATCCAGTTCGCAGATTTTCATGTAATGACCAATTAAAATATATTTTAAGGTTGCTTGGAACAACAATTTATACCCTTAAGATCTTAGCGAGCTGAAAGATAATGCACTTTGAACACAATTTTGAAGAAGGTACGCGTGGAAGGAGGTAGATCACAATCCGAATCCAGCCAATGTAATCTAATGAGTTTTTGATACACACTGTTCTACACTCGATGAAAATATTAAGTTATGATATACGAAAAATATGCAGCAAAATGCTCCTGTTTTAGAAATTGACTGCATGTAATGAAAAGGAATAAGAAATACTTTGTCATACTTTTGACGTCGATGTATAAATTGCAGAATATAGGGTTCTCTAGCTAAGAAGGAGACGAATTAAAAATAAAAAAAAATAGAACCAGAATACGACTAACCAAGTACTTATTAAGGGAATAAGATAGTAGGCTAAAAATCCCCGGAACATAGCTTGGATGAGTGTAAAGGTTCCTTAACGTTTAGTAGAAAGGTACGAGAAAAGGTACGAGAATAGTACTCCTTAAAAAGCTTTGTTGCAGGAATAGGCATATTCACATAATGAAGAGTTTAGAGAAATCATATTGTATTAGGCAGTTGAAGAAAATCTTTCCACACATGTCTTTGTCTAATGACCAGCGTTGGTGATAACACAGAGATGTAGTTTGTGTTGTCGAAGCTGATGATGGAACAGGAATCTGCTACCGGTGAAACGGTGAAACTGCAAGGGGCGCCAGGTATTACAGAGTTGAATTTGCTAACTATGCCTTAATATGTGACGTAAGTGTATTAACTATATCCAAATTTTAATTTGGGTTCCATTTTGCAGACGTCCTAAAGATTATTTTTGAAGAGTAAATGTTTTCATTTATTTGTTCATGTTCGGCACACATATAAAAGGAAAATCCTATACGACTCAATGGATGGTACGTGTGCAAAGAAGACGGTGAACGTTGGACTTGAAGCACTGTAGGTTCTAATTTTCGGGAAAGACGTTTCGCGGAAGTTCATTCCAATGCGAAGCAGTCCTCCAGAAAAAGGAGTTCCCCAACAGCGACATTTTAGGTGTTCGCCACTGAATCGCATGTTGATGAGCAGTTTCTCTCTGACTGGTATTTGTGTTTGGTGGAATTATAAGTGCCAGCGTAGTAGTATCGATAGTAAAGAGATCGATCCCCCACTATTCTTTTATGTTCAAGGCTATCAAGGTATTTAGTCAACTCTGGGTCATCCACAAGACAGACTGCTCTCGTCTATATGGAGTGCAATGTCTTGAGCAAGTATTTGGGTGCCGAGCTCTCTACATGGGAGCAGTATTCCAAAGATGGCCTTATCTAGGCCTTATAGAGCATTGAGAACTGATATGGCGTATACAGCTTTTTCGCTCTATAGAGTGCCTCTAGCTTTTGTGCTGCTGACTTAGCGATTTTGGCGACGTGGTTACGCCAAGATAGGTTATTTTGTACGTGACGCCCAGCAAGCTTATGGATAAGGACAGAGTCAGTGTTTGTTCTGTCCTTGATAGGTCAGGTTCTCCGGTGTTTGCTTTTTTTTTCAAAAGACATCTGCTTGAGTCTTTCTTGCGTTAAACTGTACATTGATTTCCTCACCCCATTCTACGATGGCGTTCATATCCTCATTGGTTGCAGAAATCTGATTTTCTTGCTCGCGTTAGGAACGAGCAGCGGTCATTGAAGTCTGCGATATGAATGAGGATATAAGAGCGTTGTCGTCTTCAAAGCTGTAAATAGGATTGTTTGGCTGTCCAACAAATCATTGATGTAGAGTATGAACATTGTGGGAGATAATATACTACGGCATTGATTTTAAATTACTCAAGAGATGTTCATCAATACCAACTGGAAAAATGTCCCGTATACTGAGAGACAACACAATTCCCATCAATGTAAAACGAAAAGTGTATGATACATGTATCCTGCCAGTATCTACCTATGTACTTGAGATAGTTGCTTTAACACAAGTTAATGCGAAAAAGCTACGAGTAATGCAAAGAGGAATGGAGAGGTCGATGCTTGGAATGTCTCTCAGATATAAAATTAGGAATGAAGAGATTCGCAGAAGAACGGGCGTTAAGGACATAGTGGAAATAGTTGCGGAACTGAAATGGCAATGGACGGGTCACATCGCAAGACAGAAGGATGGGAGATGGGCACCAAGATCATGCAGCGGCGACCTAGGGAAACGAAACGGAGTGTCGCTAGACCCCCTCCCCCCTGCGGGGGCTCAGAACAGATGGAAGTGGAAGATGCTTGGGAAGGCCTATGTCCAGGAGTGGGCAAATGAGGGCTGACAAAGAAGAAGACCAACTCAGATGTTTCGATCGCTTAAAAATAAATGCCATAGAAGGCAGTGCTGGTGGTAGCCCGCAAGATCTCGTCATGCCGTACTCTATCAAATGCTTTTGATATATTGAGAGCCACTGCACGCAATTCGCAGTAGCTCTCGATGGCTTTGATCCACAGGTCGGTCACGTAAGTTAGGAAATCTCCCGTTGATCTGTGTGGAAGACATACTGGCGATCGCTTATGGTTCGAGATATTTTAAGAGCTGTTGATCAGTTTCTCCATGACTACGGACATCGGCATGGGTCATTTGCGCGCCGCGTTTACTTTTACCTTTTGCTATGGATTTATTGCCCGGATTGGCAATAGGACAGTAGCGCGTAAACAATGGATTACGGAATGGGACCGGTGGTAATGGTAATATAAATGTTTGATATAATACCCACACTAAATTTCCTCCTTAAATATTTGAACACTTCATGCCTGGCTCTCCGGGGGTGCAACCAACAAAAGCTAACCAAACTATCCCAACGCATGAAAATCGACTATATTTATATTACAGTAGCCCTATGGCGAGATCCTATCGCGTCTGCAGTTTACGTATAACTAATCGGCGCGCAACTGTCCCATATCCAATAGGTAGCCTGCGCCGGCACGCAACTGTCCTGTGAAATTAAGACTACCTCCATATTTTTCTGACTGCGGCACGCAAGTGACCAACCCCCACGGAGATCATCGAAACTAGACGGTAGTTATTTGAAATCTTTTTTTACCTTTCATCGGAATTGGATGCGCCTGAGCGCATTTCCAGCTCGAAGGAAAGCATACAGTTCTGTATGATAAGGAGAAGAGCCTGCATAGTGGAGCAGTTATTTCCGTAGCACATTTCTTAAGCACTATTATTACCGGGACACCATCCGGTTCTGCGGGCTTGTTGACCACTTGATTTTAAGTTGGTTTCGTAGACACATTGTTATGGGTGAAATTTTTTTTTCAAATTAAGAATGTGTGAGGAACACCATTCACTGAAGAATTTACAGAAAAAAAATAATTTTGTTATTTATTTTGAAATATGTCTGCACGGAGAATGCTTGCACTCACACAGCTAAATAAATGATTTTTAACTGAGCGGAATGAAAAGCTACTTGAATGAGACGATATTCCTTATACTCAGTAACAGATCTAGAACCTTCTGGACTCGACGCAAAATCTTTTTTCGGGGCTTATTCATCGTTTTTTCATAAGGAGTGATTATAGCCCGCCGCGTTAGCCTCCGTTAGAGGCAAACGCGGGTGCCACGCCCAATTTTCGCCCAAAAGTCGTTAAAATAGTTAAAAAAATAAAAGGTCGTAGGTCCCTTGTGACCAATATATATTTATTTAAGAAGAAGAGGAATAGGAAAAACGAATAAAAAACTTAAACATGACGATGAATGTTATTTGAATTAAATCAAACCAGTTTTCCCACAGATAGAAAGGATACAATTAAAATTATAATTATATAATTTTGATAAGAATATAGTTATTTCGTTTTTAAATGAAAATATATAAAATATCTTAATAGTTACCTACTAAGTTTTTAATAATAATTAACAACAAACACGACTAACAAAATTAACAGCATTCTTCCCCGCTTTACCGTCGGTTATCAATTATAGTCTTTGATTGAATTATAGCTTAATTAATTTAAAATTAATCTCATAAGTATTGTTAAGCATCAGCATTTATAGCATATATTCGGAGCGGCTATTTTCCCTTTGGCGCTGTGGAGCTTTGCGCATCCAGTAATACCCGGTAGCTACGCCACTGGGCCCTTCCTATTTTTTTAGTAGTTTTATTTATTGTAGTGTGGGATGAGTTGTGTCAAATTTATTTATATTTTTGGCAGCTACTAAAAATAAAAATACCAAATACGAAAAAAAAGGGTTTATTAGTAATGTATAGAACAGATAGGGAACAAACACACGAATCTGGAATATATCGGTGAATTTTTATTTATTTTTATGATATTTAGCTTCTCGTGAGGGCCCCTGAGCTCTGGGGACGTTAATAATTAAGGAAAATATTTATGTCGACGTCTAAAATAACTCACGTTTGAACGGAATACCTGATAATATCAAAGCAGTAAAATGAGGGAATATTTAAAGTCGGCTTTATGAGTTCTGTCATCTATGTAGTCTTTTCCATATTCATGCTCAAGAATAGGTCGTAGAATATAAAAGACTATTATTTAAAGCAGCATTATATTATTTCCCGCGGCTCGTTTTGATCTTATGAATATTTTACTCCACCCCCAAGGCGGCAAATATAGTCTCCATTTATAGATAAACTGTGCCTTTTAGACATATTAGAGATTAGGAATTTTTATCCATTCTAGAAGCCAACACATATTACATCTTAATGTAATAAAATGTATGTTTTCATCTTTATATTAATTTTCTATAGCTTGAGATAATCAGGGACTATTGTAGGTTATTAAAATTATAAATGTTGCAGATTTATTGCTGTTTGCCTGTCTGCTTATATCTGTTGAATGGAACTATACTATTTTCTAATTTTGATAAACTACATGAATAAAGACCCAACCAAACTAGCTGATTACAAACATCAGCGATATCTGAATTTGTGTTTCCAGCTAGTAATATTTTAAATTAAGAATGTGCATAGACCATCATGAAGAAGTTAGAAAATACATGTTTAATGATTCTTTACTTGTCATGAAATATGGCCGCAGAATGCATCCACTTAAATAAGCAAACAAATAATATCCTTTAACTGAGCTTGAATGAAAAAATTACCTGAATGAAATGAGATCCCTTACGTGAGTAAAAGGCAAACAACGCATGAATTAAAAAAAGATTTTTAGCCCTAATTATAAAAACAGTAAGAATCTTGGAATAGACATTAATTAAAGAAAAGATTTATGCCGACGTCAAAAATAACCCACGCCGAACCGAATACCTGATAATATCAAGGCAGTAAAATGCGGGCATATTTAAAGTCAGCTTTAAGATTTGTATCACCAGATAGGCTCTTCCATATCCATGGTAATGGATAGGTCTAAGAATATAAAAGACTATTATTTAAAGCAGTATTACATTAGTTCACGCGGTTCGTATTGATCTTATGAACATTTCACTTACTTTATGCATCAAGCGACTTGTCTTGAGTATTAAGAATTTTTATATATAGTTGAAACTGTTAACTATTACTGACCAACCCAGCAAATTGTCCCCTTGTATAATTAAACAATGCATTTTACTTAGATAAAAGGTAATATATGTTTACCGACTATTAGTACCTACATAATGCACCCTAATGTATTCTATCTCCATCCATATTAATTTACTTAGCCTTCATTGCGATGTTTGCCTTTTTGCTTATTTCTGCCGATCAGATTTTAAAACTACAGATTCGATGATGACATTGATATTATTGTTGAGATACCTACGCTATAAATGAATGCGCAACTAACTTAGCTAATGGCAAGTTGCCATAAAACATCAATCAGATCTGAATTTACCTTCTTGCAATACCTTTACAGAAATATTTAGTCAAATATTATGATTGAGTTAACTACTGTCTGATTGAATTACTACAGTATTTTTATTATACCATTAGGTATATTACTTAAGTACTAACAAGTATATACAAATGTAATATAATAATAAAGTAACACAATTACAAGATCCTACCTTAAAACTGTATATTTTTTCCCTTCATTATGTCTCTAATAAATATCCGTTCTCAGTAAAACCACCCTGCTTTCAGGCATGAATGATTTGCCTAACAAATTATACACATTTTTGAATTATGTCCGTGGTTAATAAAGCTTTGTTTTAACACGCTACAAATATTTTAATCAGTACAAGCTTATTTTCGTAAGGATAAGAATCTTGAGCTTTAAATTCCCGGCATTATGGAAGCACGGAGCAAGGAGAATTTGAATTTGCGTCAATATAAATTTAACACCTTTAGATGGAACTTTAATATAATTCGAATGTATGAATAATAAACATGTACAGATCAGAACGATTTCATTCACTGTTATTACATTTTTGTGAAATTTGAATAATAATTACAAAAATATGATAAGTTTTAGATTTTTTCGAAGAAGCAAACCTATCAAAAAAGTCTATTTCCAAATATTCTGTGACATCATTTATGTTATCCTGTCGTGATTTGAAAGTTGTAGTCTTTCTGAAAGATGATATAAATGGATCTGAGGTAAGTAGTAGATTATTCATAATGTTCTTATTTGAGCTTTTTCTAGAAGTTTTTCTTGTGCGGTTCAAACGCACTTTTCAGACCTCTTTATGCCTTGCTTCAAGTATACATCCTCGGCTAGTTGCCCTATGGGCAATTAAAAAAGTTGGATAATCTCAATTCCAATAGTACCAAGGATATAATTCAATGTAAAGATTCCTCGCCGTTGAAACTGCATTAACTTGATTTTTTGTCCTATAGACACAACTCTTAAAATTTTTGAAAATTTTAAAATAAGTTCTTTGTTAATGCCGGGTATCGAGGAACTTAACTCTGGGTTTTGAAAAAAGCTATATTCCCATAATTCGTGGATCCACAGCCTGGTTTTGGTTTGTCAATAATTAATCCCATTTGAACTTTAAAATCCGTCTGAAGTTTTCGTTTTTGGATTTCAACAAGTTTTTTCTTTCCAGGGTTCTTAACTTGCCAACACTTTACTGACAAAACATAACAAACATTCAAAACAACGGATCAAGGGAAGATAGGCCAAAGTTAAGCTTTTCAATTTTTGTCACACTTTCCCTTTCGAAAACTTTATCTGTGTTCATCTCCTTGGAGGACGAACCGCAAATAAAGCACGTTTGCGGTGAGTTTGTTCCTGATGAAGTATTGATACAGCTACCATCTAACATTGTAAAATGAAGAATATATTGCAGAAAAATCTGTATCTTTAATATGAATATTTAAATGTCGTATTTGTGCACATTGGTACAATATACGCCTTATGCGCTGTCTTTTTCTCCATTTTAATTCAAATCACAAAATACAAACCAAAAACAGCGTCACAGACAAAACAAAAAAATATTACAATCCACTAAACCTAGAAACTTAAAGAATAACCTGCGAGTCGCAATAGAAGTGGCAGGTAGGTAGATGATCGGCCGATCCGCCGCTCCGACCGTTATGCTCTATGACGTCACGTCGTGTTTAAATTGGCGCGGATTTAACGGCAACTTTAAAAATGTATAGAAAAAAAACGGGTGATATTTAACACTTCAGATTTGGCACACCTTCTTTTTTAGTGTAATAGAATAGATTATTGAAATAAAAAAAAAATGTGCAATTTCCCTATTGTACAACATCTATAGAGAATCGAAACAGATTCACAAAGAAGTACCTTACAGGCAGACGTCGATACTTTAACGAAGTAATTTTGCCAGCCAAAAACTAATCAAAAGCTGCCTAAAATATTATACGAAATGAAACATCTAGTAATGATAGTAGGGATCTTCCTGATAAAATTAAATTTGGAAATGACAAAGTTGATATTACAGATTCGGTCGAAATATTTAACAATTACTTTCTAGATGCCCTTAAAAATTAATTCCTTCCAGATCTTTGCAATTACCTTCTACTGATGCCGATAGACTAAATATTGTTAAAATGAGTTTGATGCATATTCCACCCGATGAGGTGGAGGTGATCTTAAAAAAAGAATATCTAAGGAAGGCTCAAGGAGGTTTGATGATGTTGTATGCCCAATATTTGGCCACATTATGAAATACATCAAATTTCCTCTTGCCAAATTAATAAATAAATCATTTGACGAGGGCAAGTTTCCTTTTTCACTAAAGCAATCTGTTGTGGTGCTTTTACATAAAAAGGGCCCAGTTGATAATATGGAGAACTATCGTGGAATTGCTTTACTCTCCGTATTCTCAAAGGTAATTCAAAATGCATTTTTGCGAAAATTTTAATAATTTTATAATTGCTATCGGTATGTTGAGCGCGACAAAATTTGAATTTCAAAAGGGTTGTTTAATGGATGCAGTGCTATTAGGACTTTTTGTGTGGAACTTAGACAATACTAACAACATTTTGCGCTTGAATTTTGATCTGTCGCGGGCGTTTGATACTGTACATCTTTATCTACTGGGCGTATTTAAATGGGAATAAAAGACAAGAAACACAAAACACGCGACATGCTCGAGTTATCGGCGCGCGGCACACGAGGTCATCGAACGTGTTCGAGACGTGACGAAGGCGATGAGACAGTGACGACAGTGTTATAATTTAATTGTTTACAAATTTGTCTAATAAGTAAACATTCGATATGATCTTGATTACTGCGTAAGATGCTGAACAAAATGTTAGGTACATAATTTAAGATGTTTATAATATCGATGTACCTCTTTGTTTTCCTGATTTCTTTTACATAACTTGCTAATGTTATAGCCATTTTATACTAAGAGATAAAATGGTTATAGCGCAGATCTAAATACCGATTAAACCCTGTTTTTTTTAGATGAAAAAAATGTGTCAAATTAGTATTCTTTTTTTTGTATCCTCAAACAAATTGAAACTAGATTAACAAATTTTCACCATCAGAATATCTGAAAACATGATGGAAGGAGGCATTTAAAAATTTGACACTTGCCAAATTTATACATTAGAAAAAAAGTGGGGTATATATCTATGTTGGAGTATTCAGATCAGAAGTCATAATAGTTGTGTCTGGTATTTTCAGTACACCTAGGATACTTGCGCGTGTTGCAAGATCTGTGAATTTGGTTGCATAAGTTTAGGAATATTGGAATAAATGGAATAGCGCTAGAATGGGTGAGAACGTACTTAGATACGCGTCTGCAAAGAGTGAGATTACGGATTGAGAAGCAAAATTGTCTTTCAGTATCTAAAGAGCTTGATATGGGAATTCCTCAAGGAAGTACATTAGAACCAAATCTATATATTTTATTTATCAATGACTTGTCGTCTTGCTTTTCAGACTATTTTATATCTCAGTTAGTCTGATAATAACCAGAAAAAATTTGGAAGTCCTCTCAATGAAATGTAGAACATGTGTACAAAGAGTGTGCGATTATTCTGAAAAAATTGTCTAGCTTTAAATGTTAGCAATACAGAAATGGTATTGTTATCTCCAACCCCGCATGATCTAAGTCTGTATATTCCCGCGAAAAAATATACCATAGTGCGCCAATCATATTGATAATCTATGCAAAAGCCTTGCAATGCAAAACTTTGTAATCCTATATTTGAGAAGTTTTGTTTACATCCGCGTTATTAAAACATATTATTATGCCCATGTTTATTCTAGGTTAAAATACTGTAACATTTTATGGGGTGGATTTAGTTCCATATGTAGTGTTCTATTACTGCAAAACGTATCGTAAAAACAATGCTATATCAATCACGTTTACATCCGTGTTAGACTGGTGTGTCTATTTATATCTTACCCTTTGTCCTAAATATAAAAAAATGTTTTGACGTTTTCTATATATAATTTACATAATATGGAAGGAAATAAAGATATTTTGATTTGATTTAAATTTAGAAACACCATGAAAAAAGATGAGATAAGATAAGTATATTTTGGCCAGTCGTGCTAGTGTGTCTTTTAAACATAGAAAATTGATTTTTCTGACACACTATAGAATACCTATGTAGTGCTTTAGAAAATAGAAACATAATATAGGATCAAAGCGTTTCAAAACAGATTGGCAAACTTAAGTCATATAATTTTAAATGAAACACAGTGCATATTACTTTTTTATTTAAAAGTGTGGTAAAAGGCTTTCCCAAAATTTAAATACACGATGAATAACTCTATAGAAACAGTTTAATCTCAGGAAAATTCTATGATATTAATGTGTTTTCTCGGTCAACTCATGCTCATCTTGAAAATTTTGTTTTGTCAGAGAATTCTGTCAAATAATGTTTCGCTCTGTTATTAAAGTGTTTGGAAAATATTAAACGATTTTCTCCCTTTTCCTGATGCTGCGCCGGTGAAATTATTTATGCATTTTATGCATATTTTACTCAAGTACTTTGGATTTTATAATAGGTTTTTTTTTTCCTAAAGATTGTGCAGCATCAGGTTGGAACGTTTGAGGATTTAAGCTACTCTCAAAATGCAACACGAATTTGTCATTATCTTTGTAGTGTCTTTTTTATTTCCGAACGTGGCTCGGTAAAACGTCGATAAATATTAGTATAAGTATTTGCACTTGCAGCTCTGGATTTAAATAGCGCCGCGCCGCGCCGTATGAAATGGCGTCTATTTAAACAGCATCATTGTATTAACGTCATATTAAAATAGCCTGTCATAAAAGCGTACTTAATAAAATAGCGCCGTATTAAAATTCTTCCACTAATGAAATTACGTTATTGTTTTAGCGTCTATTAAAATAGTGTTCAATGAAAAGGCGCGTAATATATATTGCCGTATTAAAATACGGATAAAAAATAGGCTGATTGTTTCAGTGCCGCATCAAAATAACATGGACTGAAAGAGAGCATAATAAATAGCGCCTTATTAAGATAGCGCTAATAACGAAACACCTATTTTATTAAATAATAAAAACTCATAAGTTTTGGGTTAGTTTGAGTAGGTTTTGAAATCCGCTATTTTTATTATTTTCGATGAAAATTCGTATTGCGATTAGTTTGAGATGGTTTTGGTGACTTTGGGGGAGCGTGCTTTAAATTGTGTTTTTAGAGTAGCTAAATTTAACCTCAAACTAACCGAAAACGCTTAAATTTAGCATTTTCAAACTCAATAATCGATTACAATAGGTTCCTTAGAGTTAAAAACAAATTGACACGCTTGCGCTTCTGCATTTAACAGTGGTATATAGACTACATAGGCAGTTCGTAGACATATTATTAAGAGTTGCATGGAGTTGTATTTTATGGGAGATATTTCAAAATGTTGTGATAAAATGGAAAAAAGGTGACCCTCAAAGAAATATAAAATTATTCAATATTTTGAAGGAAACACTTCAAGTATGGAATTATTGAAAAGTACTTCCGAAAAGTTTTCAATGATGTGAACCGTTTTTTAAACTGAAGCGAGCGAGGAGGAAACGGTCAGTTATGATAATTTTGGCATCTCGTATTTCCCAATTGGTTTTTTCTTAATGTCCATTTTACTGCCTAGAAGAAAAACTTTCAAACTGACAATCTGTACAAATGCCACTCTAAATTATTCCTGACTTTTTAAACCTCTGGATGCAATAGTATTCTTGATCTTTCCATTCATTTTGCACCTATTCTGATGATAATTTATCAAACATAGGCATCTTCGAATGAATCATCATTCTGGACGATTGGATTTTGAATTGCCAATACTAAAAAACCCAATCATGAACATATTTAAATAGCTCACTTCATTTTGTTGATATCTGTAGCCAATAATATGTTATATCCATATTCTAGTTAACAAGCCTATGAAACATAATTGATTTACGGCAATATTTTATATGCCAATTCATCATTAAATTATTTAACATTGTTCCTAATATTTTATACTGCATATTGAAATCTGATATTTTCCCATACAATAATTTATACCGTCAAAGCGTACCTACTACAATTTCCTGTCCGCGCACATTACGAAAATCTAAAAAGGTTTCATTATTATATAAAGCAGGATATAAAATTTATATTGATTACAGTGAAGCTATATAAAGTATAGTAAAATGAAATGATACATATTTATAGGGCTTTTCATTTAGAGTCGATGCGATGTGTACAATTAGTAATAAAATTGGTGAGTGTAATAGCATCGTAACACGAAAATATGTTGTTGGTAAATCACTTTTAAATTCATGTGGCTAATTACCTAATGGAAAAGCAATATCCAGACTACGCCATCCTATTAAAAAGGGATACACAGCATTTTTATTAAATATTCATAGTCCGCAAATGATTCGTTCGGTACATTCCGAAATGAATCGATATTTTCCATTATTTTGTAAATTACAAATGATATTTCATTTGATATGGAGTATAAATTCAGGTTATCGTTTATTCCCGAACATGTGTTAATTATCATTTTATTGTCATGATTTATTAGTTTATTAAACTGAATTTGTCAAATGTAATATATTATAAACAACGACAAAGCAGATATTACAGGCCTCAACCTCTTTATATTCTCAATTTGCCGACAATTTGTTTTTTATTCAAATCTTTTTCAAGGCTACGATAGAAGAACAATTATGTTAGGCTAATCATTAAAGTCGTCAATTTAACAGTTAATTTATTAAAAAAATAATAATAATAACAATAATTGAAAAAAATAGAACGTTGAGTAAACTGTCAACCCTTATATTAATTTTAAAGGCTGATAATGTATACAATCGAGTCTATGTATTTTGAATTTTTTTTATATTGATTTGTTGAGTAATTGATTAGCTGTATAAATGACGGCTTTAATGATTAACCTAACGCATTTATTCTTTCATTTGTAGCCTTGAAGAAGACGTAAAATAAACGTTAAAACACCGGCAAATTGAGAAAATAAAAAGGTTCATTACCCAGTCCTGTAATCGCCACTTTGTCGTTGTATTAGATCAGTAAGGATGCTAACTTTGAACAATATATGATATATAGATGTGAATAAATTGATACAAACTCATGCAAACACAACAGTCTTATGATTGAAAATTGAGAATAAATGGCCTTTCCAATTTATTATAATTTATAAGTAGGATGTAATTTTATTATGTAGTATACCTAATAACTCTGCCCAGTGAAAATAAATTCTTTTCAGACATACATGTGTCCTGGAATCTGTCGATCTGTAAAAGTACGTAACACGTGGCGGTTTTTCACATTGAATATATAGATATTAGAACAAGACATACAGTTCTAAAATATAGTATATGATATATTTTAGCGGCGAGGCTGTACGGTTAAGTACAAACTAGTCACAAAAGTCACTGAAAAGATTTAAAAAGAACCAAATTATTTTTTAACAAAACGTGAAAACGCATTAAATTTAAAATATATAACTTAATTTTAAAAGAGTCGCAAAACAGCGAATTTTCAACACCGTCCGTTGAAGGACATAAGGCAAAAGATCATATTTTTTTGAGATTTAAAGTAAACGTATCTTATGATGACATTAACTAGTCAACAAAAATTGATATTAACATCGTGTGCACAAAAAACTGGGACATCTAATTCTCCTTTTATCTCCCTGCCTATGAAAAAATTTATTTGTAATTTTATTATAACTCACTTTGACAACAAAAATAAAATTTAATTTGAAAGTATAACAGAAAGTTGTTAAAGAAAATGCCTTTAAGCCAAGAGCAAAAAGCAGTTTTATCTATACGCAACTGATCGATGGTGTTCATATAAAAATATCGCTCAGGAGTTACACGTAAGCAAGAATGTCATACTTTTATGCAACAAAAAAAAAAGATACGCGAAACTGGAAAGATCAGGAGAAAAGTGGGTTCCGGTCCCCGAAAATATCGACGGCTGTTCAAGATCAAGAACTGGTTAATTATTTGCGTGATCATCTTTTTATAACAACTATAGATGGCGCTGAACAGACGAACTTTCCTGGTTTTGCTCTTACAGCTCGTCGATGGATTCAAGGCTCAGATATCAGGAATCGCGCGGCAAACAAATGTTATAGTAGAGGAAAACAAAAGTAGAAGATTAGATTTCGCCCAGGAATATTTAAACCAAAACTTCGAATGGGATTCAGTGATTTTTTCCGATGAAAAGATTTTTCACAAGTCATAATGGAAGGATACGTGTTTATAGACCTAGAGGAGCGAGATATGATGAAGACTACACTTATAAAACGGGTCAAAGTGGTCGATTTTCGATAAATATCTGGAGTTGCATTAGAAGCAGAAAGAAAGGCTTATGGAAACTATATTATTCCAACAGTCCAAGCGGTGCAAATAATGTATTTCAGCATGACAATGCGCCGATTCATAGAGACCGAATAGTTCAAGATTATGTTATATTCCCGTACAGTTATTGCATGTTACCAAGCAACGAATACAGTATACTGGAATCATGACTCATAGAGGAATATAAAAATAAAGAGAGTGTTTTATTCTTATGGGAAAATTGGCATTGAGTTTTGACGCACTGCGCAATTCCAGCCGCGCATGGAGGCGCTAGCGTCAGTGGAACTAAAAGTACAGCTTACTATAAATTATCTAGTAAACTGTGCTACAAGTATGCTGTCGAGAATTCACAAATGGCGGTTTGACGGTTGTTGATTAAAGAAAGCCGGTTTAATCAATTTATTATTTTAATTTAAAATTGTTCTTGATCGATGGTGGATGGAGGTATTGGTGGTGCGAGTAGCAGCCGTTGGTAAGCAGCTATTTTCTTTTGTGAATTTTGTTCTTGAAATATTTAAAAACTGTTAAATTTTATTTTTGGTTCTATTCTAGTTAATTAGTTTTTGAATATTAGAAATATATTGTGATACGTCAACACTTGTTATTTTGATTGCATTTACTACCGCATGTTTTTTAATAAACTTTGTAACAAAATGCAAAATGTGTATATTTTCTGCACCCGAAACTATTCTTCGGTCCAAACAACGCCTAAAGTTTAATGTATACTCGCATTTAATATAACCAGGCGCATTATGGATTTATCTGCGATAAACTAATGTATTTGCAGGGTTCTCTCTTTGCTTTAATCTCGATTAAGAAAAACGCTGTAATAGTTTGTTGCAGATAAATTCATAAACCGTCTAGTTATATGGAATACGACTAAAATAAAAATAACATTTGAATAGCCCGCCGCCTTTCTTCTGTCGATAAAACAGGAACATGTTTTGTCAACATAGATTATTAGCATTAGTTCAGTAAGCCGCCCTTAGTGTCGTGTAAGTGAACATCATACGTCATTATTGTCAATTGTCATTAAACGGTGTGCCAATATTTTACAAGGGAATGGATGGATACTCTCTTTACTTTTATATTCCTCTATGATCATGACTTTTACGGTGAGAAAACGCATCGGAGAGGTGTAGTCTGTCGTCCGATCAGATAAAAAATGAATTTCTTAGCAACATTCGATAAGAAGCACTATAGTACTATAATCATAATTAATTTTAAGGACTACATTATTAAGGTTAACAGAAGTACTATAATATTTTGTATTTTTAATGACGATTACCAATAAGAAAGAAAAATTCATGACACCTCACCTTCATCTTCTGACAATTGCCGCTTAAAACACAAAGTCATCAAAACTAACCCAATATATCTCGCTATCGTATTTATTGAATTTGGTAATATCAAATTATGATTTTGAAATTTAGAACGGAAAGATTAACCCAAACTAATCCGACCTAACTAAAACTAACCCGAACTAACCCATCATCCTATTTATTAAACTTAGTAACGCCGCAACGTTAGTAGCAAGCCAGGACCGATAATTTGATTTAAATCGGGAATGACACTTTACTTTGAGGTTCAAATTAATTATTGTTTCAGTTTAAGTTAAAAATGTGACAGCATATGCGGTATTAAAATATTTGTATGAAATTAAATTTTTAAAATTATAGTGGCGTTTCTGCAAGAAAATTATGCGATTTTATCCTGTAAAGGTGCATTCTGCAAGGAGTAAGAAATGGCACTGTATTGCATTGCATTGGAAGTTAACAAAGTTTCGAAATCTGCTCATCAAGTAATTTTCTTCGTAAAAAAACTTCGGCTAAAACAAAGTGTCAAATATTTGCATTAACTTACGGAAACAACTCATGAATTAATTATTTTCTAGAATATTTCGGCTAAGCGAAAGTTGATCCAATAGAAATGCTGTTAATAAGATATTATGAAAACAAAGGCACGGGCAACATCGTAAGTCCCCCTAATGTCACCAAATACCGAAATATAATAACGCTTCCATTGCAAATATAATTAAATTATATCACAACAACTCAGATCTTTCAAGGATGTGTTTTATTAGCGGCTGAATGTCCATAGCGCTTAATAGGGTTCCAGATTTGAAACTTAACTATAGCGTCTGTAAAAATAATATATAAAACAGGATATTTTCAGCATTATTTTTTAGTTGCTGAAATCTGAAAACATTTAATTGGAATTAGGAATTATTTTTTTGATTTTGAAAATCTGATTCTGTTTAGATTCTGTGCTATTTGGGAAAATATAGCATAAGTTTAGAAATCTCTTTAATAAGCAACAGTACGAATAGAAATGTGACAGTAATGCCAGTTGTAACGGCCAAATTTAATGAATAATTAATGAATCAATGTTAGAACCGTCAAAAATAAGGTGTTGTTCTTATTGTCCAGAAACGTCTTTACCTCGATATATTGAACTTGACGAAATGTCATATACTGGAAAACGATTTGATTGGTTTAGGATTTTTTTTTTTTGATTTTGAAAATCTAACTGTTTAGATTCTCTGCTATTTGGAGAAATATAGCATAAGCTACAAATAAAAATGTGGCAGTAATGCCAGTTGTAATAGACACATTTAAAGGCTAATTATTGTTAGAACCGTCAAAAGTGGCGTTTTGTTTTATTTGTCCTGAAACGTCTTGAGCTCGATATATCGAACTTGATGAAATGTCATATACTTGAAAACGATTTGATTGGCTTAGGATTTTTCTGAGATTTTCTTTCAGATTCTGTGCTATTTAGAAAAATATAGCACAAGTTTAGAAATCTGTCTAATAAACAATCGTACGAATAAAAATGTGGTAGTAATGCCAGTTGTAATGGACACATTTGATGAATAATTAATGTCAGAACCGTCAAAAGTACCGTCTTGTTTTAATTGTCCAGAACCGTCTCAGCTCGATGTATCGAACTGGACGAAATGTCATATACTAGAAAACGTTTTGATTGGTTTAGGTTTTTTTGGATTTTTAAAACCTTATTCATGTAGATTCTGTGCTATTTGGAGAAATATAGCATAACTTTAGAAATCTCTCTAATAAGCAATTGCACGAATAAAAAATGTGGCAGTAATGCCAGTTGTAATGGACACATTTAATGACTAAGTAATGTTAGAACTGTCAAAGTAGCGTTTTATTTTAATAGTCTAGAAACGTCTTGAGCTTGATATACGAATTTGACGACACGTCATATGCCAGAAAACGATTTGATTGGTTTAGGATTTTTTTTTCAGATTTTGAAAATCTGATTCTGTTTAAATTGCCATTTAGAGAAATATAGCATAAGTTTAGAAATCTGTCTAATAAGCAATCGTACGAATAAAAATGTGGCAGTAATGCCAGTTCTAATGGACACATTTAATGAATAATTAATGTTAAAACCGTTAAAAGTAGCGTCTTGTCTTAATTGTCCAGAATCGTCTTGAGCTCGATAGATCGAACTTGACGAAATGTTATATGCTACAAAACGTTTTGATTTGTGTAGGATTTTTTCTTAATTTCGAAAATCCGATTCTGTTTAGATTCTGTGCTATTTGGAGAAATATAGCATAACTTTAGATATCTTCCTAATAAGCAATTGCACGAATTAAAATGTGGCAGATGCCAGTTGTCATGGACACATTTAATGACTAATTAATGATAGAACGGTCAAAAGTAGCGTTTTGTTTCAATAGTCCAGAAGCGTCTTTAGCTCGATATATCGAATTTGACGATATGTCCCATACTAAACCATTTCAGATTTTACACTTCGTTGATGATTAATAAATTTTCACATTGCACAGGATACAAAGGAAAGTGCAAATAATGAAGTGGTTTAGTAATTCAATAGACGGTGTTGAAAATTGGCTGTTTTGCCATTTCGTAGTAGCAAAAAAGTAATTTTACTGCCGCTTAATTGCATTATCATTTGCATTCCAAATTGTGACAGTTTTGGGAAACTCGTCATTCCCATTTTATTTATTTTTTTAAACTTAAGGGATATTTTAAATTTAATTCGTTTTCAGGTTTTGTTAGTATGTTTTATTTTAAATATTAGCAGTGACTCGTGTCTCGTTTGTAATTAACCCTAAAAACTCGCCGTTAAAAGTACTTTGCCAAATGCCCCGTACGTATGTGGACAATTTTCAAATACTTTTATAGTAGAAATATGTACTTGCAAAAGGAGGTTACGTACCATTAATCATCAAACGTGACAACCACAACTGGCATTACCGCCGTGTCTTCATGTGCTTAAAAATCTATACTCCATTAATATTTGATATTAAGTTTTAATTCTGTGATTATTTGCTGGTTTGTATATGGCATATTTCTTAAAGAAGTTTATATTCAGTATTTAGATCATACTGTGTACTACCGAGTATTTAAAAAATTGGCAAAATTTAAAGTAAACTGCACAATGGATCTACATAATAAATATTACATGCCTGGCTATTCAAAATGAAGTCCAAATGGTCTTTAAAAGATTTACTTAAAATAACCGTAGTGAAGATGTGTGTCATCTTATACCATTTGTAATTTCACAATGTCTTACAAACTTTCAAGACCGACCCTATTATATGACATTGGGGTATCATTGTCATCCAGTATTGTCGCAAAATATAAAATACCGTGCAAGAGATGACAACGACAAAAAGGTTGAAGTTTGAAAAGCTCTTCAATCATGCGTATATATTTCAAATATAATAAGGGCATTTATTTTAGATTCACAAATGATAAAGCCTCAATAGGATGAAATCCAACCCGTATTTTGGAGTTATTACTGTCACTTCGGGCCGTATTATGTCGAGGTCTTTCGGATTCAGTGTAGCGTACTTACAAAGTGTTTTGAAGGACTTCGGTCAAATGCTTTGGGTAATAAAGAGTTGAAGGGTCATTAAGATTTAAAGTTTTGTTTATCGAATACTTAGATATGTTTTCATGTTATAGATTAAGCCTTAATATATAGAGATTATACAAGTATGTAGGTTAAATTAATTTAATTAAGGTATTTGGTAAAGATTGCAGTACCAGTTTAAAGAATGAAAATTTTATTTATTGCCAAAATTAAATTTTTACTATGAAGAAAATTGTCCTGAAAAAAGAAGGTAAGAAAATAGTAAGACCATTTGGTGGAACGAGCCCTTCGAGGTGCTATTTAGTAAAGCAGAATTCGAACAGGAGTGGGCGACTTAAAGTTAAACTCACACAGTACAATAAGAAAATAGCAAAACCTAAAAGGCAATCGTGGAAGAAGTTCTGTGAGGAGGGGATTGAAACCACCACTAACCCAAACTAACCTAAGAAGGCACTGTGAATCAAGTAGGTGTCTTGAAAAAGAACAACATCTACACAACAACCTTCGAGGAAAGTTTGATGATTCTGACTGAAGCACAATTACTTACATTACAGAATGGCTGCTAGTAGAAGATAGCACAAAAAGCAAGACAAAAATGCCAACTGCTTTGGGATGGAGGCTAGCTACGGCAATATCGGGGCAAAATAGAATTGAATAGCCTATCAGTAAATTCGGACCTTACAAATCCCCTGGAGACGATGGACTATATCTTCCTCCAAAAGAAATATTAAACAGGAAATAGGAAATAATAATGTACGATGCATACCCATAGTATGGCAGAAAGTGAAAGTTATTTACCTCCATTAAATAGAAATGACAGGTGACTAGACACCGAAATCATACCGCCCAATAAGTTTAATATCATTTTTACTTAAACGATTTAAGGGCTGATAGACAGATCCATAAAATATAAGGCACTACAGGCAAGCCCGCTCAATGAACGTCAATATGCATATCAGCCAGGTAAATCCACTGACTTAGCACTGGAGGACATCAACAGGCTACTCACATAGTCCTTAGAAGCCAAAGATATATCCATTACAACATTTGTGAAGATAACGCATTTACACTGTGTATAATCAATGCTCTAGCTAAAATGAAGTTATACTACTGTGTCGGTGGATAAATGCCAAAGCCAAATTGAAAAATAGGATTCTTGTATCTCGTGCAGTGGCTCTCGACATATCCAAAGCATTTGATACGGTGTGGCATGACGGATTGTTAAGCAAATTGACAGCATACGGCCTACCATCAGTACTGCTTCTATGACTCTCCAATTTCGTGAGGGATCGAAGCATCCGAGTTGGTATTGATGGACATCACTCGGAGGTATTTCAAATCAATGCTGGAGTTACGCAAGGTTGTATATTATTTCCCACACTGTTTCTGCTCTATAGATCTCTTAGACAGGACAAACAATTTTATTTGCAGCTTTGCAGACGACAGCACTCTAATATTTTCATTCATGTCGCGGACTCCAATCACCGCTGCTCGTTCCCAACGCGAGCGAGAAAATCAGAGAGCTGCCATCAATGAGGATATGAACGCCACCGTAAAATGGGGTGAGGAATATAATGTCCAGTTTAAAGCAGGAAAGACTCAAGCAGCTGTCTTCTCAAAAAGCCAACACCGCAGGACCTGACTTATCAATGACAGAACAAACACTGATTCTGGCCTCATCCATAAGCTTGCTGGGCATCAACGTAGAAAACAACATGTCTTGGGATAATCACGTTACAAAAATCACCAAGGTAGCAGCACAAAAGCTAGGAGCACTCTATAGGGCAAAAAAGTTGTACCTATACACCTCATCAGCTCTTACTGCTCTAAGGCCCTGATAAGACCATCTCTGGAATACTGTTTCCATGTATGGAGTTCGGCACACAAACACTTGCTGAGGATATTAGATGCCATACAGTGGAGAGCAGTCCGTCTTGTGGATGACTCAGAGTTGACTAAAGACCATCGAAGAAAAGTGGCGGACCTATCTGTTTACTATCGATACTACTACGGAAGGTGTTCGAACGGCACTTATGATTCCGCGAAGAGTTGTGGCAAACAGAAACACCCATCAAACACAAGATGCTCATCAACATACGATTCAGTTGCGAATACCTAGGACGTTGCCGTTGCGTAACTTCTTTGTCTGGAGGACTGTCTCGCTCTGTAATGGACTTTTAAGTAACGTCTTTCTCAAAAATTATAACGTGCAGCGTTTCAAATCCAACGACCACCGTCTTTTCTGCACTCGCACCGCTCATTGAATGGTATAGGATTTTCCTTTTGTGTGTGTGCCGAACATAAAGAAGGCTAACATCCAGAGATATCTATTATTTAGGATATGCCGAAGATCTTGTGATTATTGCAATTGGCAGATTCGCAGGTATGGTCATGAAGCTCACCCAACTCGCTCTAAGTATTATTAACAGGTGGTAAGAAGGAGAGACACAGAGACACACTCTTAACATATCACTAGAGTAAAATTTACCAATCAAAGGACACTGAAAAGACTAAAGACACCAGTATTCATTGAAAAATTGGTAAACATATGACGATATTCCAAACGGAAGTTGTCGCAATACATTATTTGATGTTGAACCAGACTGACCTTGGCCTGGGTACCAACATATGCAGGGTACAAAGGTAACGAAGAGACCTACTTAATAGCTCGACAAGGGGCCAAAATGACAGCTCTAAATGGACCAAAACCCTTCTGTTGTATAGCAAAACCTATACAAAAACTAGTATCAATTTATGGATGCAAACGAAACCTTAACTATGGTGGAACAGCTTGATAAACATGAGCCAAGTTAAAGAGTTTATCAAATAACCATGGTCAAAATTCACAGACTATCTACTAAGTCAAAGAAGTTTAACCAGAATAATAGTCGTACTTCTACCCGGGCGCTGTAGGCTTAACAAATATATGAGTACGATTGGACTAGCAGAAGGCGAGGAAACCCAGAACACATAATTTGCCACTGTATAAGGGCTTGTCGGGATAAAGATCCTTACGATGGGGGAAGAAAAGCCAAGAGGTACCAGATATATTGAGGGTTTGGAAACTAACTCATGAAGTCTCATGGAAAAGACAGAATCAGATAAAGAACTCTAAATGGCTTTTCGAGGGCAGACACAATACAGGGTGTCCAAAAAAGTATGCAACATATGGGAAACTTCTTTATTATTGGATTCTCAGAAAATTTTATTCTTCATAAAAGTTGGTGCTTGCCCTAAAACAGTAAACGAGTTTTTCAAATTTTACGTACTGTTTTTAGTGCGGACGCAAATGTCATTTTTCCGAAATCGCGTCAAGAGTAAAGTACCTTAATTTATAAAGATACAGCAAAATCTTATAAGGAAAAGTTCTTCCAAATTAAAAAAGTAATCTAAATATGAAATTTGAATTAAGTACATCAATTTTTAATTTTCTTTTTTTTTTCGATTTTTTTCTCAAACGTTACGCCATCGGTGAATGATTTGTTAGTAGTATACTTGCCAAGCAACTTTAAAATTTATTTAAAGTAGACATTAATTACATAGTTGCATAATGTTTCAGTTTTTACAAAGATAAGAGCCAGTTTAGATATCAGTGTGTTGCAAACACATTTAAACAATTTTGGTCCAAAATAATTGTCCACAATAATTATTACAAAATACAATTGGAATGACTGACTCAATAATAATTAATTTCATATGTTATAGCGAAGTAAAATTATTGCTATTTATTTGTTTTTATTTCAAATGCATGGCCTACTCTTCAAGACCAAACATTTTATATGGCTTTTTAGGATACTTGGGCATATTTTACTAATCGGATACAAAATATAAATAAATTATTAGTTGTTTTACATGAAATGAAAAGAGTTGGGTATATTCATGATTTTGACTGGGAAAAATTTTGAACCAAAAGTGTTTAAATGTGTTTGCAACACACTGATACCTAAACTGGCTATTATCTCTGGAAAAACTGCAACATTATGCAACTATGTAACTAATTT
>MU184668.1:27312-98954 GCA_016904865.1 Pissodes strobi | reverse complement strand
TGCGAATTTTCTGCTCCAACTTGTAAAACGCCATATGTGACGGTGAACGACGCTCAGGGAAGCGATCGTGATATAAACGGGTGGCGTCTCTAGAATGTCTTCACGGCATTTTTAAAGAAATAACGATAATTATTATTAATTATTATTCTATCTATCAATCACTTTGACGTAATTTCAGCTATAATGGTATCTATGGAGACAACTAATTACGAATAAAGTTGTGATGGTAATAAAACGGAATTATTGTAAATATAGGATATCATATAAATTTCATTTCAGTTGTACAGGGGAGGACGAGGAGATTCAGAACTTAAAAAAATATATAGGGTGTTGCATTTAAAAAAATCAAGTAGTTCTCCAAAATTTTGTTTTTTAGACACTCTAGTCAAGTCGTACGCTTCATTGTAAAGGTCATTCCAGAACATGCAAAAGTTGTGTTGAGATCAAATCTCTATTTCTTCAAATAAGCGAGATATTTGCTGTAAACTGAATTGTGGGACATCCTGTATATATATTCACTGGCAGATTGAAAATGCAGTTATAATAACTGGTGTAGTTCGGAATATCAGTGTGACTAGTCTTGAAGAAAACACCCCTTTTTGTCGAATTTTGGACACATAAAAAATATCTGGCCAATTCAAGCCTAATACATGAAGATAAAAGTAAGGCCCTAAAATACATTGCATTAAGTTCTTCCTTAAATAAACGTAGTAGATATATATTTGATATTTAATTTTCTTTTATTTCATAGCGGCTTCCATGAAAACGTCTCTCGCAACGTCGTTTGCATGCGAACAGAAGGAACAAAGGCGTAATAACCTTAAGAAGATCAAAATCAATCGGACAGGTCGAAAAGCAGTCATGAAACCAGCCAAGAGCAGAGCAGTCACAGCTTTGTGAAACTGACGTTAACATTTCAGATTTAAAGTTTGTCCAGATGGCATTAAACATAAATACTAATTGGACGTACGTCAATTGTACGGCTGCAAGGCAATGCTATAATGTCATTTTAAGTCTTCTATTTACCTTTAATTCTAAATGTTTTTATTAAGTATTATATTATTTATTTTAATAATAGAGATTTCAATGACATCCTATTTGATTCAATTTTCTATAATTTATTTTTCCCTGAAGAAAGATATTACTATTTTCGAAAAAAAAAGATTATAGTTACTGTTGAATGCTACTTTCCTCTTAGTCTTGGCCAAAATCAAACCAATATCCTATTCCAAACAAGTAGTAAAGAAGACGGTAGACAGTTATAGGTCTCACGGTCCCCATACACGCATAAATACACCTGTCGAAAGGTTCGTGATTTGCATTCAAGAAAAAATAACAAATTGCAGTTCCGTGCATTAGAGTATCCTAGCCAAAGTATTTTAATAGCATTCTGTTCGATAACAATCACATCTTAAAAATGGTTAAGAACAAGGAAGTTCAGTTGCTTCTGAGATCAGCTATAGTAGTGCAGCAGTATTTATTCGAGGTAGATTAATTGTAAGACGTATAAGATGCATCTCGAATTGTTTATGTCTGCAGCATATACAGGGTGAAGCATTAGCTAGTGAAAAACAAAATTAATTTTGAACATAGAGGGTGCGCTATTTATGCGTGCCAAATTAAATTTACGTTCTTTTTATGATGGAAATGCATATTAGAACGTCTTTAAATAGTCCTTCAAATACCCAACAAAGCGATATAAGATTTAAAGTGGCTGCTTAATTGGTTTTAGAAATATTTGTATTAAAATGAAAAAAAAAAAGCTAATGCTAAATCTAATTATCTAAAATATTTTGGTAAAAATTAAAAATATGTACGTGCTACAAAAGGTGGTCATGCCTGAATAACAAATATGTTTTCACTCTATTATTGATGTTTATGCTTAAAAAAATGCGTTCCTTAAAATAAGTATGAACAAATTTTAATGTCTTAAAAGAAATATATGATCTAAAGATTTTCTTTTTTTTCTAAAAAATTAGGAAACTTAAGTATTAGTAGACAAAAGAATCAAAATTTTATTTTAGGTGGTACTAAAAAAATGTCGTTTTTTGAAGGTTTTAACAACTGCCTTTTTCACTTCACTACTTCCCTTAACGTTCTTAAGGGTAATAATTATTGTACTGACATTTATTCTTCGCAGCTTCTTATCACCGGCTGTTATTGGGTGACTTAGGTGATCTATTTCTTTGACATAACCTAATCGAAATTTTCTATAAAGTATTATGCCAGGCGATTTAATAGCCAAGCTAACTGGTCCCTTGCAACAAAACTATTTGTAGGTACAATTTTTGCATGATCTGCTGCTGTATGCATCTCGCTGTAACCACATCGCCTTATTCCGAAAAAAACTGGTGATACAAAATGTCATTAAGGTGGCCTAAATAAAATTGCCATATTTGAATAAGTAACTTTCA
Source organism: Pissodes strobi (assembly GCA_016904865.1). Lineage (NCBI taxonomy): Eukaryota > Metazoa > Arthropoda > Insecta > Coleoptera > Curculionidae > Pissodes > Pissodes strobi. The sequence goes on along the minus strand of MU184668.1, from coordinate 96,540 downwards.
AGAAATGTGGCTGATATCAGAGTAATAGTGACAGTTGTGCCTATAAACGAACAGCGTACGTGCTAAATGTAGTTTTGTCGGAGAATATAATTTGGGCCCAAAAGTTTTGAAGTTTAGCTGTTTAATTTTATACCCATCCATAAAAATTAATCCTTTACTGAAAACCATGATCGAATTATGTGTTTTTAATTATAATTCTTGTACTGATGGGGCACATGGCTCTGTCTGGATACCTTTTGTTGCAAGCCCGGCTTGCCAACAAACAATTTCTTTGATATTTTTCAAGAATAAATATCATGCCAAGCAATTATTCATACATAAACTACATAATTTTAAGCAAAATAATTTTGTCACTATTTTTCTATTACTGTGGATAATTTTAGTTTAGTTTAGTTTAGTTTAGTTTAGTTTTTTAGGCCTTGTCATTGTTGCAACATTGCTTATGAAAAATAACTTTCATTGAATAGAAGTCTAGATGTCTTAAGATCTCTTTAATTTTGGAATGCCGATACCAAAGCTGGTTTTAAAGGAGAATATCCTTGTTACTTTACATGTTTATGCTTGCTCAGTTTCATATTCCTTTAGAAAATTAGTACCTAGAAACTATAAGTAAGTATATATACTTATATAAGATAGCTTATCATGCAAAATATGGTGAATTATAGTGGTATTCAAAAATATTTTGAAGTGAAACTTTTTTAGCGAAGGTAAAGTCAGAAAAAATAAAAACGCATATCAAAGTGAAACGCTTATCAAAGTTGAAACGGTTATCAAAGTGAAACGCCCCTTTAATTAAGCATGTTGCAGTATAGCTAGGATTGAAATGTTCAGGACATGTAACCGGGGTAAAATGAGGATGCTGGACGAAATCTGCCCCCCCCCCCCTCCTTCGTTCGGGCAGGAGAGAGGGGAAAAAAATTAAAATAATTAATTTCAGAAGAATGGGAAGAGCTACGGGGTCGAAATTTGTATAGTACCTCATGGGGCCTATCTTTTACCGGTGTTCTAATTTAAGGGGGGATTGAGCTACGGAGTCGAAATTTGTATAGTACCTCGTGGGGTCTACCTTATACCGGCGCTCTAATTGAAGGGGGGATTTTGAAGAACAAACGGTTTTTTGTGGGTATCTCTGCAACGGAGCCTCGGATCGAAAATCTGACAAGCTATGATCCCGTATCCCTGGGTCATTAGTGGGGGGAAGAGAATTACGCCCCCACCCTCCCGGATTCACAAAAATTTTCGAAAAAATGGGAAAAAAAATTTAAATAAACGTAGAAAATTGTTCGAAACGGGGTTGTCGGCGAAAAAAAGGCAAATAGATTCAGCTACGAGGTCAGGGATGGTAACAGTGGGAAGAAAAAATAAGCTTTATAAAAAAAAAACAAACATTTTTAAGAAATTGACAAAAAAATTTAAAAAAAACGTAAAAAAAATGTTCGAAATGTTAATAAAAGCAGTATAAAACGAAATAAAAAGAAAAAACAAAATATTGTTTGGAATGTTAATAAAAGTATTATAAAATGAAATAAAGCAAAAAAAAATAATAATAAAAACAGTTAGAGAAATGCGGATTTCGGCGAAAACAAATTTAAAAAGAAATACGAAAAGGTGTCCAAACCGGTGGCAAACGTTGGAGAAGAAAGCTTAAAAAGAAATAAAAACTCAGTTCCTAATATCCCATTTAGAAGTTTTACTTCAGTTGTGTGCTTATAAAGGTGAGGCACATAATTTCTTTTTTGATATCATGCATCTCTAGGTTCCATACAACTTTTATAAATAGTTTGTACTAGTTTTAACCATTTATGAGATTGAACGTATATGAATCTGCGGTATCTATTGAAAAGAGAAGAAAGTAAACATTAAAGAAAAATTATATAATATACCTATATAACGGTCTTTAAGTGAAGAATTCACTTGCGTCAAAATCATTGATTATATTTTATATTTTTAGATTTATGTTCACTAAGGACATATTTATGAAAGATGATGCGTCATGGGTAACTTCTGTTCAACCTTCACAGCTGCGCTATAGATTCTACTGTTGGTGCTGCGAACATGCAAGGAAAATAAAATTGATTTTCGACAAAAATGATTCCAGAAAATAAACAACACATACGCATAATATGATATGAGAGTCATATCTTAGATATCGTGTATATGGTGGCGTAATAAAGTAATATATTAAAGGGTTTACTCTACTTACGGAATTGTTGTTTGTGGTGAAAGATCTATGCCCAGTTTCTTAAAGTATGGATAACTTTATTCTTCAAATATTTCCTATGACAACGATTGTTAATACAATAATTGCAACCATAGTAATTATAGGTTTCATAACTTTATGCACTAGATATCTGGTACTTCAGAAACTGGGCACTAATGAAACATTGCAATGAATAGACGACCAGATTATGATCATAGGAGATGGATCTTGGTAAAATATTTGAAATTATTGGTAGTTCAAAGTCAGCTCTATAATACAGTATCTGCCCAGATTTGGTATCCAAATGGGAAACTTTTTATTTTTGTTTTTATGAGAAAGTTATTCTTGATAAAAAGTTTTGTTTGTTATAAAAGCAAGGCTTGCATTAAAAGAGATAAGATACGTCATACAGAGCGTCAGAAAAATAATGAAAAACATTATGGCAAAGATCTATTTTAACTAACATATTTAAGAGAGAAATTTTAGGTATCAGCAGAACAACCCATATTGTCAATGCACTTGCTAAGTTTCTTACATTGTTATTTACATTATTTTAAATTTTTTTTGTTTCAACCGAAAATAATGAGGACAATGACGAAGTTATTCTCGATGTATTGCTTTATATTACGGAGGAACCCAAAAAAAACCTTACACAAAGAACCCATGATCTGTGTTACTCAATTAAATTTGTCAGAATTCATAAAGAAATCGAAATACCAACCTTTTAAACCAAAATTAATTCACACCTTTTCCTGGAGACATGCATAAACGATTTGATGTTTGTCACTGGATAATGGGGTATTATAAAGGTCATCCAAATTTCGGGTTTCAAATTTCAACCCATCCTAATCGTAACTGGATGTTATAGTGTCCATGTCAAGCGTATCAAAAAGTCATTTAGGTGGGATGTTTTGGGGCCAATTTTTGATAATAACATTAATGGATCAATCACTACAATTTTTTTGCAAAAGACCTTTCAGATATTATTGAAGAGTTGCTTTTGATCAATATCTAATATCAATCAAGATCTAATATTTCAGTTAGATGGTGCTCCTTGTTTTTTGTCGGCAGCATCAAAAGCCTGGCTTAACTTCAATTTTAGAGAAAAATGGATTGAGCAGGCTTCGAATGAAGATGACAATTTTTCGGCCAAGGTCCCCCGAGCTCAAACTTATTGACTTTGTGTTAGGACAATTTATTTAGAAAAACGCATTTAAAAATATAGTGTGTAACATATTATTATACAATGAGTACATAAATTATTTTAAGAATCAAATTTCTCATATTGCATTAACATATTCTGAATGTTTGATTCAAACTTTTATATTAAATATATGACAATATATAAATGCGAATTAATGTCTATAATTATTGCTTTAACAATATAGTATATATGACAACTATTGAACATCGAAACAATGGCTCAGAACAAAAATATAACCAACAACATTTGGCATGTTTTGCTATTAGATAATCGAATAGAAAATTACTTTTTAGAGCTAAAATTAATTAAAATTTACTTATCCGATGAGGTATTGTTTATTGTTAAATTGTCTAATGAAAATTGTTTTTTAACAGTAAAAACATCTGTTCGGAATTATAATCGATCCGATTATTAATATACATATGTTTATATTTTCCTGTATTTATTTAGGCTAATTTTTAGATCTAACGATGCCCCCAAGAGCAGCACTTATGTCACCTTTGCAACTATGTTTGTTAATAATTCAAGTGAAAACCGTAGAAGTATTAAGTCGATTATTCTTCTTTAGGGTATAGCTTGGTAGCATTTATTTTTATCTAGTCTAAATCGCCAGGTATCACTGCTGAACGACAAACGATGCAATGAAAATAGACCCGTGCTTTACTAGGCTGGTTTGAAAATAATATTGCTATTGTTTATGCTATTGGTCGTATATAATGCGTTTATCGTGTTTGCAAATTGTTTTAGATAACTGCATGACGGTTTAATCAGGCACAATTTACGGTTAAAAAGCTGAAATGTAAATTACCAGGTGTCGGCTAAATGTAAAACTTTCGATAAAACTAAATTAAATTAAGGATAAAAATCAAAATCGCTTATAATTTGTTTGCAACAATAACCTCATGCAGAGTTTTATTCGCGTATACGTATGGTGCAACGTTATTAATAAAAATGTGCCAAATTCTTTAATTTTGTCTTGATAATTTCTCTTGGAATCATTGAATATTATGATTTTCTTATGCTGATACTTATTTCAAAATAAAATGCATAAAGAAAAACTTTTTATGGTTGAGCCTGAAATGACTAAGCTAATAGGAATTAAACGACATGTCTTGAAAATGACAACGTCATGTTATATTTTTTCAATATCTAGAATTCAGTTTGAGGATTGGCGGTGCATAGTAATAGCAATTTTACTTACCTTGTGCACTAATAAAATTAATCGTGCTCATGAAATAGGTACCTTCATAAATAGAGAATCAGAATTTTTCGAACAATAAGTTAGTTATCTTTGGCCCATTATGTAGTTAGGCATCAGGATGGTACACCACAGTTGTCCTAATTTATATGGAAATAAATGATTATAGTGGCGTCATTTATGTTTGTATATTAACTAATGCAGAAATACTAATTTTAATTCTATAGATCTATTTATTGACTTCCAAATCACACATCAGTATAAGCAAATTTAGCTCAATTGTAAATAATTCATTTCAGAATATTTACAGTAAACTAACTTCGAAATGCTTGCTTTAATCTTGAATTTAAATTGATTTAGCTAATGCTTTAATTTCATACAGATTTAAAAACTCCCCTCGAGAAAAGACTTTTATTGGAAAATGGAATCAAGATTTATCAAACAGAAATATAATGTTCTTTGATTTCTTTGCATTTTCCACTTTCTTGTTTTGGGGGATTTTAATTCAATTTACTTCGGATACTGTTTCAATCAAATTATAAGAGGTGGTGTCCTTTCAGTCTCGAAGATTCTCAGTTTAATAATAATTTGGTATATTCACACGGGTATCGGTATAAATAGGGGACTCTGTTTATTTTATAGGATGTGTGCATATACCATCTTTGATAGATGCGTCATATTACAAAATACGAATTCTACTTGGTTCCATTGCCTAAGGCTGAAGAGGTAGTTAACATATCTGATTTATTTGCACAATTTATTATAATCTGTAAATCCTTCCAATGTAACCTTTTTCAGTTCATTCATCTTAGAAGTGAACATAAGTACATTTTTATCTAAATCTAATGTTAACTACAATGAAGACACAGCCGGTGTTCCAATTAGAGTGTTAAAACTTCTCTCTCCGTATTTCTTGCCTCGCTCATCACCTGTAAATCCTTCTAATACAACTGCCTTTTCCAATTTATTTGAGACTATCTCAAAAGTGAACATAAGTGCAGATTTATCAAAATCTAATGTTAACAACGAAGACACAGGCGGTGTTCCATTTAGAGTGTTAAAATTTTGCTCTCCTTATTTTTTATTCATTATACCTTTTTCTCCAATATGTGTGGAATATCGCCGAATATTTGCAATTTCTAAATCTGGCAGCAAATATAACATTAAACATTATAGACCAAATTGTTAACAATTCTTAAATTATTTCAGCATTGTATTAAAAAGTCCCTAACAAACCTATTTCATCAGACTACTGGTTGGTCCATCATTTTTCACCGATATGTATGTGTTCACAAATTTTATTATTTGCTCATTTGATAATGGCGCCGCCGAACTTATGCCATATATACACCTTTTAGTAAGGTTTTCGATAATTTATATGCTATGATTTAAATTGTATATACCTTGTCAGTGATTTGAAGTTTATCAGCTGCAGATGCCCTCATCACCTGTAAATCCCTCTAATAGAACTGGCTTTCCAGTTCATTTAAGAGTAGCTCAAAAGCGAACATAAGTGCACATTTATCTAAATTTAAAATTAGCAACAATGAAGACACATTCGATGTTCCAATTAGAGTGCTAAAATTTTGCTCTCCTTATTTCTTTGTCTAATACTTTTTTTTATCTAAATTTTCAAATATTTGCAACCTGTCTTATGGAGTGGGGGGTCCAGTATCATTTATAAATCTGGTAGCAAATATAACATCAAAAAACATTAGAGACCAATCTGTTAGCAATTCTTAAAATATTTAAACATTGTATTGAAAAGTTCCTAACAAATCTATATAATCAGACTATTGGTGGCCGACAACATGGATTTTTTCTAATCCATCCATTTACATCGATAAGTTTGTTTTCACAAATTTTATTATTTGCTCATTTGATAATGGCTTCGCTGAAGCCGAACCCATGATATATATACAGCTCTTAGTAAGTATTTCGGTAATTTATATGCTATGATTTAAATTGTATGTACCTCGTCAGCGTTTTGGAATTTAGCGGCTGCAGACGCCTGGTTAGCGATTATTTAAACACCCAGCGGACTTCACCTTGATGTTCTGACGTTATGCTTCTGGGTAGCACATTTTCTGATGTCGGTATGGAAATACAGAAAATAATTGCGATTGACAGCTTGGCATTCCATATAATCAATTAAATGACACAAATACTTTTATCTACGGCCTATACAGTAATAGGTTATTATTTCATTAATTTCAAGTTACCTGAGTTACGCAATGAGAGTCAATATACCACTAGTTATGTAGTTTATTTCTTACGTAATTATTTTTTTAATAATTTTTTAACACAACGTATCAAAATAAAAAAAATTATATACAACTAGTTAATAAGATAAAACAATCAGAGAAACAGGGAGATGTGTATTATAAATTATGTAGAAATCGCAGAAATTGTAAAAATTATTTACATTACTTGGACAGTATGAACGTTTTAGAGTCACGAGTGAGAATTATTGCCGAGTCGCGGTAATGCCATGAGCACTATACTCGTGGTAGTACCGCGATTCGGTTATGTCTTCGTCTCGGTAATACTTCTCACTCGTGGCTCTAAAACGCTCATACTGCCCATATAACGTAAATAACTATTCTATTTTCTGGGATTTATGCATATGTATATTATTAGACATACGTTTCTTCACATATTCCCATGTCTCCGATTGTTTTGGCTCGTTTACTACTTGTTTCCAAATTATATCCTCCATGTATTTTTGTGTCCCTGAATTTACATGCTTTGAAAAAAATTTCTATTATCTCAATTTAGCTCAAATAATTTATATTCTGCACTAGATTATCTTCAATCTATTTTAAGCTAATTAAATCTTCATAAATTCAAAGGAAAATATTTTGTGTCCTAACGTTCGTTAAATCTCCCTCTGTACCCATTTTAATCTGCTATCTTATCTTCAAGAATACAACTTCCTCACATGCAATACTTTCTTATTCTTTATTCTCCTTTTACACTACTTTCGTAATTTCCTTTAGAATGCAATCAATTCTCCTATCAAATAGTGTTTTGTCTTGCCAGAAGCTTCGTTTTAAAAAAAAACGTTATACTTAGGACAAAGATTAAAAGTAAGGTTAGGTTTTGCTGTCATCTTCTACATTATACCTCTCTTCTTCTTAAACTATAATTTTCTCCACAAAATATTTTCTTCTTTTCGCAAATGATTCCTTTTTCTTCTGTAACTTATCATAAAAACCTACTCTTCCGACATTTATATTTTAAACACAAATATTATTTTGCAAAATATTATCTATTAATACGAAAATTTAAAGCAGAATAATGATGTAGCTCTAAAAATATACTTGGAGATATCAAAAATAACAAAATTATTTTCAGATTCGGTCAAACCTCCCTTAACCAATATATTTTTTGATGGTAGCATTGAATGTATCATAAGCAAAGATCCGCTTTGTAAAAACTGTCCGACTCTAAAGCTTAGTTTTGAAAAGAAAACATATTTTCCAACGATTTCCCATATTTAACATTTCCATAAAATATGGAAAAAAATATCCATCCGGGAGTTCCAGATTCTGTTATTCTCTTAAACTCAAAATATTAAATTACAGAGAGCATTTATACGTTTCTTCACCTCACTACGACCGTTTATGTTAGAAGTTAATAATTTTATAGCTAACTCGAGCATATGTCTGCGGTCTCATCGTTCTAATAATAATTGCTTTTTATCGTTTTTAAAACTTCTGGAATATGGACTGTTTGTTTTAATAGCAATAAAATATTTAAATTATGAACTGCCGGCCAATCAGAAAATTAATTTTGTATATTTTCGAAATATGTAAAATTAAATTTCGTTTAATTAATTTTACGCCATTTGTTTGTTTAATATTTTAATTTTAGAAACATAGGAATTCCAATTTATAATGTGTCAAATATTTTAAAATGCTTTAGGACGAAATGTTTTTCATGTAGGTTCAATATATCCATTGCGCTAATAATATTTCAGTCAGCTTAAATTATTGAATAAATTTATATTAATTTATGTAAGCCATTTAAAGGTAAATATAATAGCTTAGTGTGTTATCAAAAATGCATCCATAGGATATTGCTTTCGACAGGCTTTGGAAATAAACGCAAACCATTGCAACCTCGTTTTCGCCCACTGGTACATTCTGTAGTTAATTATTTTCACCATTACTACTCAATTAACTTTGACAGAAACCTTTTTCTTTAAAAACAATCCGAACTGGATAACTAGTTTGTTTTTGAAATATAATTTCTGGACTAATGTTTAGAACAGTACTTCCTATGCACTGCCCATTTCAAGACGTGCAACCAATCAAGTGTCATAATTTTTTATCGGGGATAATTTTCTTCCTCTATTCTTAGATGTGCCTGTTAATTTTGAAAGTTTAAAAATAGTATGGTCGATGGAATGAATCAATCTCTTTCTCTATATCTCTATTATGGACAGGCATCCTTTAGAAGATATGCACACGTACTACAGTGTTATGCCGACTCGCACAAACAGACACTGACTTCCCTACTATGCGATAAGGAGCCGGCTCCTTCTTGAGAGGCGTCTTTCGAACGAACTCGAAATCGTTTATGGAGAATTGTTCCACCAGAAGCTCTAAAAAAATGCACTTTTTGCTTCTCCAAAAGATCGCGCAAGGCAAGTTAACTCATAACAATTTCAATATTTATTACTTTCTTAAAGTCATATTATATTGATTTCTTCTTCGTAGCTTTTGAAAGGCTTGGCCATTTGTATTATATGTAACGATCACATTTATTGGGTAATTCCAGTAAAATTGAGAATTAATTGTTCCATGTCTAGATTTGAGATTTGAGATAAAGCCGCTGGAAGAGAAGATCTTTGCAAAACAATATGGCATTTTATAAAATATGCGAAAATCGCTTCTAGAAAAAGTGGATGTTTTTTTCTTCTTCAAGAATGAAACTGCTATATAATGAGGTTGTTCCATCACCTTTTATGGCCCAAAACGGTCGTTGACATAGAAATGCATAATTTAATATTTTAAAAATTATTAGACAGTGTGTCCCAAATTGGTGGTTCATGTGTCATGATCTTGTAGACTATGAAAGATAGAAAAACGGTTCTATCGGAATACTTGGACAATTGTGTTTGTAAATTAATAAACTTCTTTATCAAGTTCAGTTTTTTAAATATGGACCAAAGAGCTAGGACAGCTACTCAACCGGCACTGAATTACTAACTTTATCGTCTGAAACTTTTCCCATTTAACCGTTTTCTATATCTTATAGTTTTTTAGATCGTAATATATGGAACACCAATTTGTAACACACTTTAATTGGTTTATGAGAAATAAAAAAAATATTTGTTAATATTGCAGATATAAATTAGATAACCCCACTAATATGAAGAATATTTCGCAGAAAATGCAAGGTATTTTAAAAGCTTTTATTTAACTTCACTTGTCCTCATGTCGTATGTATATTTCAAACTTTGAGTCAAATCCTAAAAGTTAAATTCGACTTAATTCCCTATGTCCAATTGAGCTAAATTTTGCATACATATATAAGTTGGATGACAATGCAATATTATCCAGTCATTAAGTTGATACAGGGTCGTATTTAGGAAGAAAAGGGAGGGGGAGGGGGGGTACAAATCTTAAATTGATAACCTAACCAACTTTTCGGTGCTTAACTGAGCTGAAACTTTGCATTAGCATGAAATTTCATAACAATTTAATATTTCTTAAGGTATCGTTGAGTTGGTCCAGTGACGTATTTAGGAGAGGGGCTAAAATCTTAAATTTGACCCACTTCTCGATGTTCAATTGAGCTAAAACTTGGCATACGTGTGTAAATCGGATGACAATGAAATATTATCCAGTTACTAAGCTGGTACAGGGTCATAATTAGAAGTAGTGCTTAATTCAGCTGAAATTTTGTATACATATGTAAATGGTAAATCTATATTATAAAGGACCGTATGTAGGAGGGGGGTGGTATCCAATCTTAAATTTGACCTAGTTCCGATTGATCAATTGAGCGTACATATTAAAGAAAAAAATATATTTTAAGGCACAGACTTCTTCCTAATTATGCAATCCCAAAAATGAAAAAAATAAGTAAAAGTAGAAAACATTAAAAAACCTTTTATTTCATTAATAAAAAAGCAAACTTCAACAGAAAACATGCCATTTTTTCATTTTATGTGTAACAGTGTCAAGTTAATTTTTTCACTTTTATTTATTGGCGGATAGTATATTTAATATAAGATTAAGAAACATGTCAAAGTAATATTTTTTTCAGCTACTTATCTGAACCTTTCAAATTGATTCGGGCAATTTACTCTCAACAAGCAAAAGTAGCAAAGCCTACAGATTTTTAGAAAAATTATTGATTTCGCCCAAGAAGCGTACTTTGGAACGACCCAAAATATTATCTGCATACCCGGATTAGATAATAATAATCATATTCGCAAATTCTTAAATAATAAAAAATATGTCAGATGTAGATCGGTATTCTAGAGGGTGCTTTTTTTAACTGGAACACTCAGCAATTTTCTTATCTAAACCTACCTTTTATCTTCAATGATATATCATTGAAGATAAAAGGTAGGTTTACATTTGAAAATTGCTTGATAAATTGTTGCGAATTTTATTGCTATAACGATTTTTTTTGTTGCCCTCGAAATGCGGCGTGTGGCAATAAATTCAATTTTTAAAGGAGGCACTCTGTACATTTTTCCATTTTTAAATTTCCTGAAAAATCAGCTTTTCAAATCTACCAAACACTCTTTGGATATCTTGTAGAGTTTTCGAGATATGTACGTTTAAATTTATAGATTATTTGCTTTCTCACACGTTCGGTTAGTCATGCTAATTTTCCAGGGAATTTAAAAATTAAAAAATATACAGGGTGTCTCATTTAAAAAAATTAATTTACTGCCAAACGCCATACACCGAGGACAACAAATAAATCGTTACAACATTAAAATTCGATATAATTTATCAAGCAATTTTAAGGGCCCTATGTTAAAACAAAATAACGTGCTATTGCACAAATTCTGGTCATCATGGTTAGGGGTCTGTATACAAACAACCAATAGCGTACTTTTTTGTGAAGAAGTAACTTTAGGCCTGTTATATACCTTGCATTTTAAATATACTTGATAAAAATTATTCGAGGTGGGATTTCATGTTCAGGGTTTTGTTACGGATAATGGGATCAAATTTTATGCAGTTCTACAAATTACTCTAGATGATACGGAATTTAATTTAAGTGATTGTAAATTAACTTATCGTTTTGACCGTCCGCGACAAAAAATAATTTTATGAACATATCGATGTCCATTAGTGACAAAAGATAATCCTAAGAATTGACCGGAACATTTTCTACTGAGGACGAAGCTCACCTAAGCTCACTGACGGTCAATATTAAATATTTTTAAAATCTATTGGTGCGCCTGCTATTTTTTGTAAGACAAGCCGAATTTATAAATACATTGGTGCAGGTAGGATAAGTCCGCCAAATCAACCTTCATTCACTGATTTGCCGCTTTTTCGCATCTGTATTGTAATAATCTGTGGTAATGGTTTGTAAACTCATCCACATGCCACCCTCTGCCCGCGTCATTGGTCAGAAGCAAATCATGAATACAAGTAATGTACCAAATTTGCAATATTTTTCACACTTACACCCGAAAAATATAAGAACAAAATAATCATGTTCACTCAATCTTTCTATTTCCACGTTTTGGAACACAATAAGAAATTTAAGGAAATAAATGCATTTTTAACTTTTAGGTAAAAGTGTTTCCACTCTCTTGGTTAGACGTCGATACAAAACAAAAAATAAATATGTGCTTAGGTCCTATATTTTCAAATATCATTAAAATTTTCTATAAACGATTTCAGATATTATACGGTTTAAAAACTCACCCACATCCCACCCTCTGTCCGCGTCATTACTCACAAGCAAATCATGAATACAAGTCATGTACAAATTTTCAATAGTTCTTACGCTCACACGCAGATATACAAAAACAAAATACCTAATAATGTTTATTCAATCTTTCTGTTTCCACGTTTTGGAAGATATTAAGACATTTCAGCAAATAAACATACATTCAACTTGTTATTTTTTTGAAGCTTTTTTCACAACTTTTGCCCCCGGTTTCGACATAACTTTTTATTATTTTTCTTTTTTCTTCAACTTTTCAAAACCGCGTTTCTCCAAATTTTTTGTATTATTAAGTTTTTTCTTTATTTCGTTTTATAAAACTATTATTAACTTTCCGAACAATTCTTTCTTTGTTTTTTTGTATTATTTTTTTTTCTTATTTGGTTTTATAATACATTTATAAAATTTTCGCACATTTTCTTTACTTTTGATTCAATTGTTTCCCATTTTTTTCGAACATTTTTGTTTTTTTTATAAAACATTTTTTTTATTCCCAATTTTGCCATCCCCGCGTTTACTTAACTTTTTTTTGTTTTTATTATTTTTCTTTTTATTTCATTTAATAATACGAATAATAACTTTCCAAACTATTTTTTTTCAATTTTTTTTGAAAATGTAGGGGTATACGGGGGGGGGGGGGTTGTTGCATCGGCAAAAAATGGTTTTTCTCCAAAATTCCCCCCTTAAATTTGAGCCCCAGTCCCCCCCATTAGGTCAAAGGTAGCCCCCACGAGGCGCGCCTATCAAAAAAATTTCGACCCCGTAGCTCTTCCCGTTCTCCCGGAATTCATTATTTCTTCTGGCCGAACGGTGCACTGAAAAAAAAAATTATTTGATCCAAATAAAAATGGAGTTTATTCAAGCAAATATTTGTTTGCCAATGGCCAAACAAATATTTGTTTGAATAAAAAATAATATTTATTTGATTTATTTTTAAGATTTTTTTTGTTCGAAATAAATATTTATTGCGAACAAACAATATGATTTTATAATCGTTGTTCACATCAAACAAAAATAACTTTGAAATAAACAAAATTATTTTGATTCAAATACGAGAAATTATTTCGTACAAATACCCAAAACAATGGTTTAAATATCCGGCGTAATTAAATTAAAACACAAAACTTTTGGAACAAATATATCATATATATGTTCTAAAACCTTTGTGCTTTGATTGAAATCTAAGGTATATTTGTTCCAAAAACTTTGTGTTTTAATTTAAATAGGTCGGTTATTTAAACCAAAGTTTTGGGCATTTTTACGAAATAATTTCTCTTATTTGAATCAAATCATTTTTGTTTGCTCAAGCCTGTTCAATGTTTACTGTTTGTGTTGGTGATCTTAAATAAAAAAAAAAGTTTTGGCTGTTGCAAATATGTGTTCATCTTTCTAAAAGGACTATTTATTGACATTCAGTTAGATGAGTGATTAGAAGTCGGTTTCATTAGCAAATAAAAATAGCTATAACAACTATGTAGCTTAAAAAAAATAAAAACACTGTTATTATTCTTAAGACGTATTTGGGTTTCACGTTTTAGCAGAAATAAACTATATGTCTAAGTTTTCTTTTAATTGCTAAAAAATATAAAATCCGAACCCTATCTAACCCGCCGATTTGTAAATGGTATGTCAGAACACTTAACTTTTAATTACCAAGTTCATGACAGGAACAGTTGTCCACAGCAAATAAAATAAAGGGATATCCAAGAAACATTTTTATTCAAAGGTATTAAAAGCAAAGAACAAAACGAGTATTCCCAAAATATAAATATAAAATATTATCAGATTATTTTGTTTCTGCTTATCACTGATCTTGAAAGTTAAATCATTTTTATAATAAAAAAACTATTATTATAAGTTAAAAACAACTTTTTTCTAAATACTAGATAGGAACATAAACATATTAAGGGATAAGTTGTACTACTTATTAATTTTAACGGTAATTCACTAGTTTTTATAAAAAAAATACTAAAATTCTAGAGTCCATAAAAATTTTATCATATAAAAATAGTGAAAGGCAGTAATATTTTACTTAATTCCACTAATAGGACATACAACTACCTCTCCAGATCCAGTATAATGAGCATTGAACGGAAATGACACAAGATTTTCACCGATTCTATTGTTAGTAACGACATTAAATCGATTTCCATCAGGCTACGTAAAACTTCGATGGCATCAATAGTTTGATCTAAAAATAAAACAACAATAACTAAAACAAAAAAATAATAGAAACAAAACAATTGTGACTGTTGTTCATGATGCTATTTGAATAGACTACTACATTGTTTAAAAGTATATCTTATTCATTTAACTAAAATAATTATTTTTTTTAAATACTATTAGATTTAATCGAAATAAAAAACAATTTGCTTCAAAACTGTATTTCCAGGGATCAACCATTTATTTATTCAGATTGAATAAATAGGGCTTTGAAATACCTATCAATTCATATTATATTATGTAGGTACAAGAACGAAAAGGACGCCATTGAACTTGTATATACAACGTAAAAAGCAAAAATCCTACTCAATCAAGATCGTACGCCAAACTGCCTAAGTGTACTGTACACTATTTTAGGGGTATATCGCGTGAATTCATCTGCATTTCTAGGTTGTAACAGCAGAAAACAGTTTTTAATTACTAGTGAAACTCACGCCATTTTGATTATGAGAGAACGCTGCTTATTTACAAACGATTAATTATGTACCTAGCTAAGTAATATAATAAAAATGTAACTTACCTTGAAATGAGGGCACAAATGACCTAAGTTCCACTTAATTAATGTATTTTCCATCACAAATACTAAAAAAATAGCGACTCTATAAAATCTCCCTATAGGACGGCAGCAGAAATGAAACTGAACTGAGGACCCGAGGAGCGTAGAGCGTCGACGCGGCCAGCGCAACTGCTACGAGTTGAACGAGACTCGGATGAAGAAATAATATTTGGTCCAATATTCACAATCTTTAATTTAAAGCAACCCTTATTTGTTTTAAAT
Organism: Pissodes strobi; assembly: GCA_016904865.1. Classification (NCBI taxonomy): domain Eukaryota; kingdom Metazoa; phylum Arthropoda; class Insecta; order Coleoptera; family Curculionidae; genus Pissodes; species Pissodes strobi. The sequence continues at coordinate 81,005 of MU184668.1, read as the reverse complement.
AACGGAGAGGTTTCGTATCTGTAAAGCTTTAAAGCGAATAAATATGTGTTTAATATGGAAAAAAGTCTTGCTATCACAAGGCAAAGAAATAACCAAGAAAAATCAAACACGCCCAGTTATTTAAATTAAAGAAATTTTATTTAATCTAAGGAATTTTTATTTAAAGCAAATAAATAAAAAGCAAAGAAATATTTATTAAGGTTTTTTTTCCACATTTTTATCAGTGTGGGGGGTACGTTGTCCAGTTTTCGTCCAGGATCCGCACATGTCCTGAAAATGTTTAATTAAAGAGGTGTTTCACTTTGATAAGCATTTTTTCTGACTTTACCCTCGCTAAAGAAGTTTCACTTCAAAAAATAAATATGGTTTTACTGAATTGGATTAAAATTCTCCATAAACGATTTCAGATATTGTAATGGCTAAAAAACTCACCCGCATCCCACCATTTGCCCGCGCCATTCCTTAAAAGCAAATCATTTTAGGAGTCGTATATCAAATTTACACTATTTTTCACACTCACACACAAATATACAGAAACAAAATAATTTTGCTCACCCAGTCTCTATTTTCACGCTTTGGGACATATGAAGAACTTTTAGCAAGTAAATATATTTTTAACTTTCGGGGAAACAGTAGGTACTCCAACTCATTTAGTTAGATGTCGATATAAAAATCATGGCAAAAATCATATAATATCATTTCATTATCGTGCCGGTTTTATTGTTTGTAATAATTCAAATTTTGAGACGTACGATACATTTTGCAAGTACCACTGGTCCTGTCCATTTAATTATGCGGACCTAATTTCGCACGCATTATATTTTCACCAGGAACATAAATACCTACTATATTTGGATATATATTTTAGGCGGCATAGTTCGTACCATCCTCGCCTAATTTGAATTAGTATATTGTATCTTGTTACCCTTTTGTCAACCATATGGTCGAGTATAACAGATGGGAATTTAAACAGGTCCATAAATAAAATTACTTGATGCATTACACATTAGCTCTACGCCAATGCTTAAAATACCAATTGATTTACCATTTCATTAAATAGAATCAATACTGACTGAGACCGTACTTTAAAGAATACGCGACACGGACTGATGTAACCATATGTTACATGTTTCCAGACTTGGTCCCACAATAAAAATACTTTTACAGTTTACTGAACAACAGAGGCTTTACTTGTGCTTATTGTCGAAATATTTACGCATTTTGAAAAGATCAATAAACACCTAGTAGATAGTCTATTTATTTACTCAAGATATTAAAATGTAGAAACCAATGTGTTATTTTATCTTCTTCCGATGTTGAGTTTGGTCACCATATGTTCTATATTTCTTTGTGTATTAAGTTCTGGAAGTTAAAGTTTTACAACTGGCGCCTGAATAGACGATTAACAACAAATTAATTTAAATGAAAATTGTGATTTTACGATTTTAAAGTTGAAGTGATGATCGGGATAAGAACCAAGAAAATTAGAAAATATATTTTTGGATAAATCAAGTACAAATAAGTACAAGTAATTTTTAATACTATTTTTATTTTGTAATACCATATTTTTTTCAAATTTGAATTAGTTTTACTAAGTGTAGGTTAGTGTCTCATTGAAAATAATGATTTGGAATCGGTTGCAGATATCTTTTTTCACCACACTTGCAAGTACAGTACGTAATAAGCATCCCTGATGGGATCTTCACCATCTTGAAATTCTATAATATATTAATGTCTTGTTCTGTTAAAAATCGCGAATAAACTCCAACTTCCATCAATTCCTTTTTCATTTCAGTTTACGGAAACCTTTTGGAGGGTAGTTGCTATATAGTCTATTAAATGAAAACTTTGAAACATATTTTTCGAACATTTTAAATACATTTAAAAAACATATATTACACGTGTTGCTACAAAATTTAAGTTAGTGCGCTGAAACTTTCATCTGCCTCAAACGTCCTTCTAGAGGAACAGTGGGAAATTAAAGGGCTATAATTATATTTATGTGTTTCAGATATTGAGAAAAAATCGTTAAAACTACACGAACTTTTAGAAGAAATAGAAAATTTAAATTTGTCTGTGCCTGATCAAATAACAATTTTTCCACCACAGAACGCTGCTGGAGAAATCACCGACGAGGACTTGGAGGAAAAAGATGAAGGGGTACTAGATAATCTCATTTACCCGCAAGCTAAATTCAAAGATGCAATGGAGAAGTGATGATGAACTTTTTGTAGCAGCCTACGTTAGAAGAAATATAATCTAATCTAATATAAACGGAAAGTCGATCTATAAGTGGATCAACCAGGACATAGTTCAGAAATTATTACCTTGTAAAGCCTTTTTGGTCCAGTACACCAGTAAACACCTTTATAAGCTTTTTCTTTGCTTTTTGATAAAGACTATTAATCTTTATGCTAGTCAAAAAATAAAACACTAGATATAATTGAAAGCAAAATAAAATGCTTCATGGAAGTTCTGCTTTTTAGTGGATATTTCATCTAATTAAGTTGTTTTATTTACTGGGAAAATTCCAACGAAACGAATAATACCGTCGTATGTCAAGCTATAGTCAGAAATAAGTTTACACAATATTTAATGGAAAATTTACACTGTCGTGACAATCGAAACATAGCAGTAAAAAATAAATTTAAAAAGATTCGACATCTTATTGGAATTTTAAATAAAACAATTCTAGATTTCTCGCCACTAGAAGAGATGCACAGTATTGATGAGTCTATGGTGCTGTATTTTGATCGACATGGTTCTAAACAATATATAAATGGTAACCCGATATGGTGGGATTATAAGTTATTGATGGGTACAACAAAATATGGGTATATAGAATGGTTTGAACAAATATATCGGAAACATTTAAAAGCTAGAGAGTGGCACTTTCTAGTATATTACTTCTGAAAATAGCTTCTAATCGTAGTAAAGTTAATCCTCTAAATGAAGCTAAAAGATTTTTCCAAAAATATATTTTTTCAAAACAATATTTTGGTAACACAACCTAGTTTAGTAAAAAAGTATAATGACAATATGGGGCCTTTGACCGTGCCGACCAAAATATTAGCCTTTACAGAACTACCAGAAAAATTGAATGTTCTGCTCAATGGTCAATGTTTTGACGTGTGTGTTCAGAATGCTTGGCAATTCTACAGATTGGGTGGAGGTAAACAGAATTAATAGACACCTTAATGAGCATTTTCGCTATGATTGCCTAGATCACCTGAAGCAGCTAATCCAAGAGAAACAAATGTTGCCACAAATAATAAAATGTTGTATGCAGCAAATGCAATTTGGCATTACACACCCAAAAATGTGCTTTTATTTTTTTCATACACTTTAGATAAAGTTTTTCATTTAGTTACAGTTTTTGATTTTAGTATTTGTTTTGATTATAAATTTGTGATTATTTTTAAAAGGACGCTTTTTGCGTAAAGGAGACGTTTAAATACAAAATTTCAAATAATTATAATTTTTAGTAATAGTAATACCTGATAAAGACTAAAGACCAAAATACAAAGAAAAATAATATCAAGGAAAAAAAGTATTGGTAATATGTGGGTTAATTATAATATGTCAATATGTTTATCAAATCTGAAGCCAATATCTGAACCAATTCCAACGGGTTCACAGTAACACACGCAGACAACGTAACAAACTCTACTGGATCAAAATGTAGAATGCATTGTTTCTCGTATTTTTTTAACTTATTATTTTGTTAATTTCTGTTCATAAGATCTAGAATGTAGTAGATTTAACATAATTCATAATAATTATTTAATCAAGAAAATTGTAATATTTGGATCCAGAAAATTGCAATTCAAAAATAAGTCTAAATATTTAAAAATCTCTTGGAATTGTTTTTCTGTTAACAACTCAAATGGTATTTACCATTTCTTGATAGGAGAGGTAAGTCTATAATAGCTATATAACATGTTCAACACACACAAAAGGAAAATCCTATACCACTCAATGAGCGGTGCGTGTGCAGAGAAGATGGTGGACGTGGACTGAATCGTATCTTGATGAGCATCTTAGATCTGACGGGTGTTTCTGTTTGGCACAACTCTGGGCGGAATCATAAGTGCCAGCTCGTTCGAACAGCTTTCGTAGTAGTGTCGATAGTAAAGAGATAGGTTTGCCACTTTTCTTCGACGTTTGAGGCTATCAAGGTCTTTAGTCAACTCTGGATCATCCACAAGACGGACTGATCTCCTCTGCATGGAGTCCAATATCTTGAGCAAAGGTTTAGGTGCCGAGCTCCACACTTGGAAACAGTATTCCAGAGTCTATCTTATCTGGGCTTTATAGAGTAGTAAGAGCTAATGAGGTGTATACAACTTTTTGCTCTATAGAGTGCTTCTAGCTTTTGTGTTGCTGCCTTGGCGATTTTGGTGGCGTTATCAGCAGCACATTTATAAGCACTATTGCGGGAACGCCATCCGGTCCGGTGGCCTTGTTAGTATCTAGGCTTTTGAGTATTCGTTTCACTTCGCGTTAACAAAATACCAGACATGGCAATTAGGTATTCACTCTCGGGAGAGTTGAGAGAGATATTCCTTGAGGATCAAAGGTACAATTTGAAGCAAACATTTCGGCAAGAATGTTTGCATTTTCTTTGGCTGTTTCCGCCATTGAGCCAATATCTTTGACCAGTGGTTGGATTGACGTCGTTGAGAAACCCTAATTGACAGCCTTGGCAACTAACCAAAAGGATCTTGATTCGTTAAGACAGTTAAGAAGCTTGTTCTTGATCTGCTTGTTATATCCCTCGTTGCTCATGTCAATGGTCCGCTTACACTGGTTTCTAGTCGTTATGAATATATTTCGATTTTCGGCTGCTGGATCTCGGCGCCATTTACGATAGGTGGCATTGTTAGCATTAACCGTTGTTGAGCAGTTTCTCCCAAACCATGGCTTACTGTTTGGGATACGTTTCATAGAAGGGGTGACGAAAGCCTCCATACCAGCTGGGATAACTTGAGCTATCTCATCAGTAGGATCATAGGTGTTTTGATTACTAAAGCAGATCTTTCTTTCCAAGGAAAAGATAGATGCAACTCGCGAAATCACGCCACTTTGCAGATTTATAGTGCCAAACCTTTCGGGATACTTGTGGATCCTGTCCTTTGAGAGCAAGTTCACAGGTTGCGGAGATAAGATTGTGGCCTGATGAGCCCGTTGGACAGTTACGGTGTAGAGGTCAGGATTAGTTATCTAGAATAGATCCAAGAGGCTAGCAAATTCCTTCTTTTTGACGCTCAGGGATCCTGGTAGGTTCGTCAACCAGTTGAGTAAGTCCGTGACTTATAGCAATAGTCTCGGCTTCTCTTCCTTCATCGTCGTTTTTTTTTTGAGTGTTTCAACCAGTCGATGTTATGTACGTGGAAGTCTCCCACTATGAAAATTTCTCCCGTTGGATAAATGATCTGCAGAAAATTAATTTGATTGCCTAGATTTGAAAAATGCCGTTTATAGCTAGGTGTTCGCTAGGTGGTCTATACAAGCAAGAAATAAATTTGGTTGCTTGATCTGTGCTTAATTTGAACCACATATCGGAGTCCTTGGGTTCGTATGATTCTTCTCGTTGACAGCATAAATCATTTCGTATAAAAGCAGCTAATCCAGAGTTATGTCGGAATTGGGAGTAAAGGTCATATCCGCGTATATTTAAATGAACATGTGTAGTGCTTGATTTCACTTTTGTTTCTAATAGAGCTAAAATATGAGGCTTATTTGATGTTAAATGCTGGTAGACCGAGTTAATTTTTATGTTGATGCCTCTTAAGTCCAACTGAAGTCTATTTTCTACCTTGGAAACTTTCACCCAGAGATCCGAATGGGAGACTATTTTACCTCCGGAGTATTTTGATCTGGGAGGCGCCATCATGCAATATTTCTTCTTTTCCACTCTGGGAACCGGATTACAAAGGCATGATGACGAAGCATGAACTAGAGGTCATTTCACGCCACCTAAACCAATGTGGTGGTATTTCACTGGGCAGTGCAGGTGGACCACATCTACCTCTATATTATTATATGACTAATAAAGTGTGTATCTTCTTGGCTATTAGAGATAAATATCGCTATTTTGTATCAGCATAATACATAAATGAAACAAACATTTCTACATTAAGTACAAATTTAGAACACACCGTACTAACATTTTTCATTTGTCAAGGGCACGTCACAGTATTTTATATATCAATGTTTATGGCGAACCAATACGATTCAAGCCGGTTCAATAATAATTACAGATCACAATACGAAACTAAATAGTAGTCATCATTATTGTAAAAACAAACCGGTTTACTTGAAATGAACACATTACGTCTATATGCATGCAGATGAAATAAGTATAATTCCTAAAAAGATAAAGTTTATTATAATATTGTCCTCTAAATCTATCTGTAGATGGACATCAACCGATTACATGATATTTATCAAAATTCTTTGAATATGTAAAAGTATTTCAAGGTATAAAATCTCATTTTTCAATCATAAAACCGTAGGCTTCACTTTTATTCTCCACTAATTGGATCAAATTCAGAATTATATCCCAAAAATACACATCATAAGATAAAAAAGAAATACATTTATTAGAATGATTCCATTTTGACCATTTAATTATCTTTTAATCTTTTTATCTGATATGCGCGATTAAACCTTGATGATGTTACAAATCTTTTCATATGGAAATTTATAGTGCCACTGGACCTGTTTATTTAAATATGCACCAGTCTGCTTTCAAAATATATGTCCGACCTTCATTAGACTTAAAATCAACATATTATTAATATTCATCATTAACTGTATGATTATTGTGAATGCAACTTCATTTAGCATTTATTTTGACCAAATACTTATACGTACGAAAAAAAGAATAAGTTGTCTGCTACAGTGAAAATAATAATTGAACATGACTAATAAAAGTAAATGTGTGCCACCCCCTGTTTACGTTATGCCTAAATTGTGTGATATGGTTTGAAATAGGATATAAAGGTAGGTCAGTGATATGATTCAATTAGGAACAGTTGAATGAAGTTTCGAATCCCAAATCCATATAATATTCTCACGTTACCATATTTGTTTTTCAATAAATTGTGCCATATTTTATAGTGTCATGCGGTGGATAATTTTCTGTGAGGGATGGTGTGGCTTTCCTTGGTTGTTCAGTTCACCATGTGACATCTTTAACTAGCCAGTACTAGCAATTCAGAAAAAAGTGGAATGCTTTGGTTTTATTATTCTGCTATAATTCTGAAAAACATTGACTTGTTATCAAAATTACTGCAAAAAGGCGATATACTCTTGATTGCGCGACCAATCAGCGCAATGTAACTTTCCCAAAAATTGGCCATATAAGAACAAACTTAAGAATTAAGCCTGTTCTTGAAAATAAAAGAAAGAGGAAAGTAAAAAAAAATATCATGAATTGTTAGAAGATTAAGCGATACTGAACAACTGTTTAAAGAGTTTTTTTTCCTTTACATTAGATATTATTGCCAATCAGTAGAAAATATGGTATGGTATGGTATGGTATGGTAGGTAGAGGAGTCGCTTGGCAAGATTTGCCCTTCAACACGTCAACCATAATTATTCGAGAATATCAAAATATTTCGAGGGTTAAGCTTTTGTAGATCCCCCGGTGCCACAAGGACATTTTCACGAGTCAGTCAGTGCATGACATTCGCCGACGTTTCAGCCAGAGTTTGGAAGAATCTGCATTGTTGGTCAGTGATTTTCCCTATTTTCTTGAGGTGGTACCTCCAGGGGCCATGTCCAATGAGAAAGTCTACGACCATTTTTATCAAATTTTTTTTGTAGCTTGAGAAGCTTTTTTGTGGAGTTAGACAAGTGAGAGATGAGTATCTTGGCCTGTCTCTGCCCAGGTGCATTGGCCCAATGTGCCTCTTTCCGCCTTTTTTCCCGATTTCTGAGTTAATTCATTACGTGTCATCTAGTGACGCTACAGAATGGTTAAGGCTCGCAAAAGGGAGTATGTGCACCATTCCGTGCGAGCTGGTCAGTGGTTTCGTTTCCTTCCACACTGTCGTGCCCAGGTACCCACATTAAGGTGAGTCTGTTTCTGTTTGCCAGTTGATCTGCAGCCATCCGACAATCCCACACTAGCCGGGAGTTGATTCTGCTAGTTGCTAGCTCTTTTAAGGCTACTTGATTATCTGATAGGATATAGATCTTTGCACCTCTTAGGCGCCTTTTTGGCACATTCAGAGATGTCTATATTGATAGCATTTATTTCTGCATAAAAGATTCGTGAGTGTTTCCTAAAGGTGCAGAGATTCGACACCTAGGTCCGTAAAGTACGGATCCCACTCAGTTGAAAATAAGGTTCGAAAGTATTAAAGCCACAAAAAATAATTTTATTTTTTTATAACGTGAGTAATTAACTTCGTTAGTTACGTGAAGAAGAATTGTATGTGAAAGCGCGCGCAAACGATATACCATAAAGACTTGTCCCTTGACTTTCCTAATAAAATTTTAGCCTCAGATAGGGACTTGGAGAACACCATAAGACAACATCGTTTTATGCTTAATCAGTATCGAATACGAATTTGTTTAAATATTAAATATCCACGAAATTATTTGGCAAAAAAACTCAACAATCTGGTCGTTTTTTTATAAATTATCTTAAAGTACTTTGTGACATAATGTTTGGGCCTTGTGCCGACTTGTTGTTTCTTCATGTTTACTGTCTTTTGGATTCTATGAGGCTTGATCTCCTCTAGCCCCGCTACTAGCATACATACTGTTTTAAAATTTTGATTTTGCACCATGTTTGCTCGAATATTCCTTATAATGTTCTAATAGCTACCTATCTGTTATGTCTACCGAAGATTATGCAATAAATTCGAAGCGTTTGCTGTTTTATTATGTATTTAATACCTAGTGTTGGCAGCGAGCATTAATAATTATACGATAAGAAGAACCACTCAACCGCGACAAAGGAATCGTAGTTATTTGCTTGGTTTCTGGTAACGGCTGGTGGACTCTCGCCGCATACAGGTCGAATTTCAAAAAAAGCTGGCTAGAAACGATATTTTCGTTTGCGGTATTTTAAATCAAATTTATGACGAATTTATTTATAACACCATTACTCTAGTTGGCTTTGAAGAAAACAATTGATATCTTTTGAATTATTTGCAGCGCCCTGTCAAAATTACGTTATGGTTTTTCATTAGCTTTATTATTTTCACCAAATAAATATTTTGACAAAGTTTGTATTCAACTGGCTATTTCAAAAATCTATACATTTTTTTAATCGGTTATTGAAAAGATTGAAATTTTCTGCTTATTGCACAGCGCTGGTGACTTAAAATGTAAGAGATTGATATATTTATCATATCATTATTACAAATTAGTGATATAATAACATTTTGTTGAAGATTTCACCATATTTCCGACTACAAGTATACTGTAATATATACATTACGATTCTAACAAAAGAGATCAGAAGACAATCGTGTTCTAATTTGCTCTATTTTATATTCAATTAAATTTTGGCATTTTGGGTGATTTTAAAATTGGTTAAAGGGTTCGCACAATATTTTTACTGATTAATGAGCCCTCAATTTTCAAAATCATTTTTTTTTTAAACGGTTTAAGAACATACAAACGATTTTTATACATGATTTTTATCGTTAGCGATAATTGATACACCCTATATATAAATATAGATGATCCAAAAATTCAACAATAAAGCATCTTCGTCTAAAACACGATATTTTAAACGTGTAATACTCAATAACTTTTATGACTTATTTCTGGTAAACCTTATTATGGCAAGCTTTGCTAAAAATTAGACCAGTGAGATCGCCTGCCAATATCTTGCTAGTTTTCGCGCGGGGAAAGAGACACCGGTGACGTGCCTCCACGGAGGCTGAACCTTCTTATCCTATAGTTAATGTTCGCTGGTGTGAGTTTAACCCTAATAATTAGATTATCACGCGATGAACTAATTCAAAAATTCATAAGCCTGAACCTTATAATAATGAAAGTAAGAATTATAATTTTCAATTCGTTATAGAGAGGAGTCCCCTGAAGATATTTGCAGGGGGGGAGACACTCAGTTTTGTTACGCCACTGGCAGGTAAGAGGAGTTGCTTGTTTGATTATATTTATTAAATTGATACTAATAATCATTAATATACCATTTATATGCATTTCCGCTAAATAGTGATTTGCAATACATAATGATAATAATAGTAATAGTTATAATTCAAACTAGTGATTTGCCAGTGTTTTCGTTAATGAAGACTTCATAATTTTGAATTCTTTGGAAAACCGATTTACGTTACCGATAATTGATACACCCTATATATAAATATAGATGATCCAAAAATTCAACAATAAAGCATCTTTGTCTACAACACGATATTCTAAACGTGTCATAAATACTTAATAACTTTTATGACTTATTTCTGGTAAACCTTATTATGGGCAGCTTTGCTAAAAATTAGACCAGTGAGATCGCCTGCCAAGATCTTGCTAGTTTTCGTACGGTAAAGGAGACACCGGTGACGTGCCGCCGCGGAGAGTGAACCTTCTTATCGTATAGTTAATATTCGGTGGTGTGGGTTTAACCCTAATAATTAGATTATCACGCGATGAACTAATTCAGAAATTCATAAGCCTGAACCTTAGAATAGAACTATAAGAATTAAAATTTTCTATTCGGTATAGAGAGAAGTCCCCTGAAAATATTTGCGGGGTAGGGGTGGGGCACTGAGTTTTGTTACGCCACTGGCAGGTAAGAGTTGCTTAATTAATTATATTTATTAAATTGATATTAATAATCATTATCATTAATATACCATTTATCTACATTTCCGCTAAATAGTGATTTGCAATAAATAAAGATAATAATAGTCATAGTTATAATTCAAACTAGTGATTTGCCAATGTTTTCGTTAATGAAATCTTCATAATTTTGAATTTTTTGAAAAACCGATTTCATTCTATTATAGCCCGGATAACTCTAATTTCGTCAACAAAGAACAATTACTTATCCATGAAGGCGTAGGAAGTACCAAATAGTTACATGACCACAAAATTACAAATGCCGAAGGAAGTGTTCACCTCTGTTGCATTTTATTTAGCTTTCGAAATAAGTGTATGCATAATTTATTAAATATCCATGCTCACTCTGTAGACCCTACTGAACAGTATTTGCGTAATTTTGTCAATATCGGAAAACTCTCTCGAGAAAATTAAGCGACGAAACTTAAAATATTAGCACGTGCAATATAAATTATCCGAAAATAAGCCATACATATTAAAAATAATTTTCAGAAGATACGAACCAAGCATAAATAATTGCGGGCTGACATAATAAATTGTCGCACGGACAAAATTGGTACTTGACTAAGTAGAGAGAGTTGTAAATTGGTCTTTTCGAGCTTAATGAGGCTGAGATGACATACGCGCCAGATATTAATTAATAACAGCGGCAAAAACTTTAACAAATCGAGCAAGATTACTTTTATGACAAACAGTGTTGCCGGAATGGATTAAATATGGAAGGTGATGGCACCGATACGTATTATTAACGAGGGGGTAGGGGTTGGTGCGGGTTTGATGGGGTACTGCTAAAAAATGATCGAAGAAAAATTATTGCAACTGAGAGAGACAACTTCATATTATGATAACCCTAATTTAGCAGACAGTTTTGAGCAATAATCGATAAGTAGATATAATATTGACTATTAGACCATTCAATGACGTTCAATAAAACTTGGTAACCTTCAATTAAAGAAATCAGTTCAACTCCTTAACCATCAGCGTTTTTGTCGAATTACATCTCTCATTAAGATGAAAATATTAGAATAGGATTAATTTATTTACAAGCGTTATATTAATACAAAACAATTTACTACTATGGCATATCTCGTCATAAGATCATACTAATAGAGAGTTGTTGGTAGTAGTCTTCCCGCCAAGATCGACATCGGTCTAATCTCGTCTCGAATTCGTGGAACAGGAACGATTTCTTGTCTCGGCGGGACGACATGATTCTAGAGTCTCCATGAAGAATCTCATATAGTCACCAGTAAAATAGAAATATAAGCTGCAATTGCTTAGAGTGATTTTTTATGAGCACCATTTCCTGCCTAACCCTCACATATTATTTATTTCTGACATAGATTTAAGTAATATTATCTGCCAATATTTACACACGTACCTACTTTGAATACTTAAATAAGTGTATCTATAGAGGGTGTTCCTTACTGACATGCTAATATTAAATGTGGTGTGGTGATTCCTGGACCCATTTTAGGAAAAACACTTAATTTCTTTAAGCGAAAACCATGCGTCGAACGAAAGAAAATCAATAAATCAAATTTGCTCAGAAATGAATGAGAATTTAAAAAATATTTTTTATCTTAAGAGAAGGCAGTGGCATACCATTATTTTCTCTAACCATATTCAATGCAAAATCAACTTGTTTGTACATCAAAAAATGCACCTTGAGGCGTGGAAGATGTTTACCAAATTTCATAAAGATATATCCAATCACAGTATCACAGCTATAATATAAAAATTATTTTTTCCTGAAAACTTTTCCATCCTTTATCTCAAAAAGACGTTTAGTTTGGGTTAGTAGTTTCTTCCTAAAATGGGTCCAATAATTACCCCCTTAAATATTAGTAGATCCATAAGGAACACCCTGTATATGTGCACTCTTCTATTAAACATTTATTAAACAGTTTTCACGCAAATATAGAATTAAAAAAAATATATATTTCTCAGTTAATTGGATATATTGTTAAACCCCTTCGTTTACTATATTTTATTATTATGGAGATTAAGAGAATAGGTTTGGGTCAAAATGACTTACTAGCCAATATTTTTTGTTGCTATAAATATGCGCACCTAATTCAAGGGGCCGCTATTTAAAATTAAGTTACAGGGTAGCTCAAAAATAAGGTTACAGTTTTTAAATGGAATAATCTGTATTTCTTATGAATATATTGAACTATCTTTGAAATATATAGTAACTTTTGAAAATCACCATTTGACATAATCTGACAGACCGTAGAGTCAAAGAGGAGAACTTTGGCTAAACCAAAAAATTGACGTCAGAAAAATAGAAAATTAAATCTATTTTGCCCTAATTCAAATCGTGTAAATATGTAAAAATAATATTTAGTTTAAAATTTTAAATTAACTCAAATACCCCATGATATTCTGTCCTTCTGAAAAAGCAGCAGTGTCAATCTTGTTAATATATCTATTAATGCAAATAATTTTTTTAAAATTATGAATAACTCAGAATTGCATCAATTTTTGTTCTTTATATAGTTAAAGTACGTTCAATTCATCGAGCTAATAAAAGTTGCAATGACTAAGCAAGAAACTGATATTGATGTAGCTACCATTATATATACATACAAAAATAAATAATATGGTATATTTGTTAATAATAATAAATTGCTAAGAATTATTTGAATTAAAATTTATAACAGATGAAACCTTTTGAATGGGCACTTTACACCAACCAGTCAAATAATATAATTCTGCACCGTTTTGAGATCGGCAACGTCGATGACAGACTCGGATCAGCAATTAGCCTGTCTGGAAGGTGTTTGATGCTAATAGCTCAGAATAGCTAATAGCGGGCATACGCTACGCAGGTGGGCCCGTATATTCAAGCATGTCACCCTGATACTACTCTTCGGAATACTAATATTAGGAAGGCAGAATGTTGTGTCGCAGCCGTGCCTTGTCACCATCTGACATTTGCTTACATATTAAAGGCACACAGTCGAACGTTTATGAGACCAAGTATCTTTAACATGTCTATGTATGTCACCCCTTTATTTCATGATGCATTCAAATTTATTTATAAAAGCACAAATTCGAGACATAAATCGCTATTAAAAAAAAAACTTTCTATTTATGAGTGTAACTGAAATTGGTCATGAGAGATTTAAAATATTGTCAAATTTACAAAATAAAAAATGTAAAAGATGATACAACAATTGAACTTTGTTATTTTCCTTATAACTACTAACTACACACTACTGTTTTCTCACGAATGTGAATGTAATTAAGTGTGTAATAATAAGAAAACATGAATATATTAAAATTTATTTAATAACAAGTAAACTTCATGAAAGTAAATGTACACGATTGTTTTAAAAAGTAGGTAATTAAATAAACAAAAGTATCTAGCACCTGAACATCTAATCACAGAATTGTTGCTAAATATCATTCAGGTTTTTACCTACCTGTGCGATCTTAAATAGTTTTTACTATATTTTCTTCACCACGCTTTCATAATATAAATTAATAACATTAGCACAATAGACAACTTCGAATTCGTTTTAGTTACTAAATGTACCTGCATTTAACTAAATTAATCTGATAAATTAGCGATTTTTATAATCTATTTTCATTGAAATGGTAAAAGATATTTGGCATTACCTTACACATTATAGAGGCACTAGGCATTCAATCACCCACAAGCCATAATAATTTCGATAAAACATGAGGATCTCCAATAAACATTTTTCGCAACTTATGGTAACATGAAGTTATATAAAAGTAACAAAAGTATATAAGAAGGTTTCCGAGTTTTATTATTTTAACCATTTGAATATCTAGTTTTATAACGGGCTTATAACCTATATGCACAGATTACCTAGAACAGATGCGAATCCTTTAATGTTTTTCCTATGCTGCGTTTTCGTGACCTTGGCCGCTTGCGACTTCCCGTTCGAGGCCCGAGCGGTAGGACTGAAAAAGTTTGTTGCACCAGCATAGTTTAACTGCCGTAAAATGTGATGAAGATCGGTTTTGATTTGTATAAAACAATTCTAAATATGACTATGAAAACAGACTGCTTATTTTAGAGTTTATTAAAGCATGTGGATGACGTATATTATGTCGAGATTTAAATGTTTCAGAAACATATCTGCATCTTTTACAATAATGACTACTGCGACAATCACTTTTTTTAGTTATTTGTTCAAAATAAAATTAGTGAGACAATTTTTTCAGATTTTACATTGAAGGTTGTGAAAACGAAAGTCACTTTTAGCCATATAATGATTTAATTTACCAAAAAAATTAAAGATGGGATAAAATATTAATTTTTGAATGGGTTTTTTCTTTTTACAACTTTTAAGGTCTCTGTTTGCATATATTATTGTGTAAAATAGTCTTAACCCAATAAATAATATAACTACATAAAATAGGGCAGCCCGAACATGGACGTTTGAAGGATATAGACGTAATTTTTTGAAAATAAGTTTTGGTAACGTTTATCTCTACAAATATTTTATCAAACTCACTTAAAATTATTTTTCTAGCTTAGAAACAAAATAGATGAAGCTTTTGTTGGGTGACTTTTATTTTTATAAATAATTGTTTTCAGAGTCGTATGCTTTGAAATGTGTGAATAAGAATGACTTGTCTAAAGTCACTACTGCAATGGAAAATTGAAGACAAAATGGCATTCATGAATTTCTAGAGATAACCACACATAATTAAAAGGATTTTGAAATGATATATTTTCACGTCGATAATCATAAACTGGCAGACTAACAGCTGCCCCAAAATTGGGAATATTTTCGTAGCTTTCATCTAAAATCAGACTGGTATCTCCTAGTTGGGATTTGGCAAAATAGCTTCTTATATGCTCTTTCAAACTGAATCGGAGTAGGGTTTACACAATTCCCACTTTGTAAACAGCCTTCAAAATTACTAAAGTAAATACACGAACAAAACCAGGAAGAAAATTATTTAAATATGAAATATTAAAATTAAAATTATCAAAATATGTAATATTTATGGCCTAGGATAGTTAGCAACGTAGAAACATAGCCACGAACTAGATGAAAGCGGCCGCGACACGCCGATTTAGCTCGAATATACATAGAGCGCCTGACTATATAAATAGGCGCCAGCCTCCTTAGGAGCCAGGAAAACTTCGTCCCCCGCGTAATGGGCAGCCTGCGCATCTGTTCTAGGTAATCTATGCTATAGGTATATAAGGTAATATAACCGTTTTCATCGCCATTTAATAAACTTTTAGTAACGGTTTTATAAAAAAATATATAAGGTTTACCGTAACCTGATTTAGATAACTAGAATAGATTTAGTTATATAGTAGGACAAACGGATAACAAGGAATACAATAATAGTAAGTGGTTGATTAAACTTTATGATGACAATAATTCGCATGGTTACGAGGATTCAGAATACAAGAAAAAATAACAAGTAAGGAATGATTTTAAAATATGGTTCAGCGATTTTAATATTTCACAAATTATTGTTAATGATCGTTTACCAAATATATTACCAGAAGACCCGAGAACATTGTCAGGTACTCTAACTACGATCATAATTCGACGAATGGGCGCATACATGATCTGTTTTAGTTATATTTTCGATAACAGATGGCATGATTTTCACGGATAAGATTTTGAACTCTGACTCTCGCTCTGTGCTCGCCCGCTTTTAATAATAATTTTCTGTCGTTTATGATTTATTTATTGCATTTTTTATTTAATTTTTTAGCGGGTTAAATATTCGTGTGTTAAAATAAAAGCTCAATTTTTCTGGTTAGACAATTGCTTTAAATATGAAAGGGGAAGGTTGCCTAATTAAAAGGTGGTCATATAAAATCACTTTCACTATCTTATATTACAATGATTTATAATTTATATAAGAACATATAGAGGCTTTTAAGTTGCATATCAACAATATTAAAGATATATATGACTTTGAAGAGCGACTAGATCAGTCGGTTTGTAACTGGTTTAAATTCTTTTGCAAGAATGGTTTTGAGGTTGTGTGTGATTATGTTTTATCTAATTTAAAAATGTAGCTTTTGAGATACCTAATGTAAAAGAACATAAATTCGACTATCTTCTCGCTTAAACTTGAAACCAATTTTAACTATTCAGTCTTTCATAAAAGAACAGCGAAAATGTGAACATTCCTGTTATTATCGTTGTATTTTGGCATTTTGTGCTATTTTTTGCGCTAACACTATTGGTAAGTTATTTTTCATTGTTTTCGATTAAGATCAAATGGGATGTTTTCGCTGGGATAATAGCTTTATTATACGACTTTCGACATTGTCATATTTATTTTCCATTAATTTTTCCAAATTCATCTAAATGAGTTTTAAAAAGTATCAGAGAAGTAATATTTAATAAATACATAAATCCGCAAATTTCGCCCTAATCATTTAATTGGTTTCATAATATTATTGTATATATACAATGATAATATGTTATCACAAGAAGAAAATGCAAAAGGAGCTAGGTAATCGCCGTATATGTACTAATAAAATTCCTAGCCCTAATTAGTAAATATACGAATAATTTGCAATTCTAAATTATCTCAAGTTCTTCTACCTAATCTTGAAGAGAATATTTCATATTAAATATTATGAGAAGCGAGACAATATTTATTTGTTTTACTAGGCAGCAAAGTAGTAGATTGACTGCCTCGGCTGATAGGAGTTCAGCTGACGCAGTTAATTTACTTTGCTGCCAAGTTGAACATATAATTTTTTTCTCCGATTTTTTATAATGATATATGTATATTGTATATTCGCATATTATTACAATTCTAACATTTTCTATTTATTTTTCCTCTAGCGATAAATTAAAACAAAATTTGATAGAAATCGCAATTGTTGGAACGGTTGGTTACTATGGAAATGTATATGTCAATAATAATTAGTTTGACAACTTA
This sequence comes from Pissodes strobi, assembly GCA_016904865.1. NCBI lineage: Eukaryota > Metazoa > Arthropoda > Insecta > Coleoptera > Curculionidae > Pissodes > Pissodes strobi. The sequence goes on along the minus strand of MU184668.1, from coordinate 63,266 downwards.
TGTAAAATGTTTTGTTCTCATGGAGACTAATCATTTTGCTGCCTAGGCAGGAAAGTCCTTAATATGCTGCCTAGGCAGGAAGAGTTATACTTTGCTGATTGATATGTGTCTGCAATAAATTAATATATGCTGTCAATAGGAGAAAAAAAATATTTTTTAGAGTGTAATGAACAAAAATGCCTCTAATGATCCATCGTTTTCATCTTATTAATTCACCACCGACATGACCGTCTAGTAATTAATATCAAAATCTTTAACATGCCAAAAACTAAGGGAATATTAATAATTCACATTGACTTATTCATAAAAGCATCGAAAAGTTTTGTCTTAACTTTGGAATCACCATTTACAGGGTATTTACCAAACATCATCGTAACTTTTTATTTTATTTCATTGCAATTTGATCAATTTATTTTGCTTAATGGCACCAGATAATATGAGAAACAAAACTCTGGACATGCAAAATAACTAAAACATTTACTTGCTATATTCCCTAACCAAGCATCATTAATAAAAACAGTGGTCGCTTCATTTTTCATCTTTCGAATTATTGTCATAATTTATTTTAGCGCTCTGTAATATACGAGGACATGCCTGCTATACGCAGGCATAAAACCATAATAAACGATCTATATCGTCATATTTAATGTTACTTTAAATGTGTTACAATACAAACAGGCCAGCTGCCAACCATCAAAGATTTTATCAAATCATATATCTTGTCTTTAGGGCATGTGTCATCAGATTTGGTAGATGCCATTCTCTAAAAGCAGGCAATGTAACGGAAACGTGCGATGAAATCCGGTGACAAAGAGATCCTAATTGATATTGTTTTTTCTATTCTCAATATGAAACACATTTCGTATTTAATTGAATATATTTATAACAAATAGGAACGTTTACAACATTTATGTTCTACTTGTCTGTGTATCCACCATCGCAACCAGAAATGCAAATATTGAATATGCGATTGTTTATTTTGAAGTGCATATAAACTTACTATTAATAAAAAAAGTATATTACCCCCCCTTACTTTTTCTCATACTTTAAAGTATTTAATTTTTAATGGATTCCTAGCTACGGTTTAAAAAATAACCACAAAGCATCCATTTGTTTTCGATATTACAATTCTGAGAGAAGGAAGCAGAAAGCATATTATTTACAGTTCCCATCACGTGCATACGTTTCTTTGTTTTAATGGCAAATAGTTGGTGAATGGACTTATATAGAAAATATTGTTGCATTGAAATAACATAGCAGATGTTAGGGGCTAAAGATAGAGAGAGTGCGAGAATTAAATTAGAAATATTAATATCGAAAGATCTAATTTTCCTGACCATATTTTATTTACGCATCATGTCTAGAGATTGGAACTGTATTGGTAAATTGTTAAAATTATTTAAAACATAATAAAATGTCAGCAAATAAGTTAACAACATGCTTGCGTTTTTACTGCATATAGAAACAATGGTAATGTATTAAGTCCATTTATAGGATTTTCAGTTTAATAATACAATTAAAGCGTTATGAATGGATGGTGGGTATACGTTTAAAACACCTTAAGCCACTGTTGTAAAGAGATCTTTAGTCGTGAATTACAAAGAAGCATTTTTCCTTCAATCCCCACATCCCCATTCACATCTATGAATAAAAATAATAATAATAATTTATTGTTTGCAGAAACAAACATATAAGATATTTTTTGTTCAAATTTCTGCCATTTATTGCACGTATCACACCACGCATGGCCCTCCGCTAGGTCCAGGGACGCAACCAACAACAACAACCTCAAGGCATGCCAAAAATCACACTTTATCTATTATGCTAGGACATAGCTAGCCATCAAACGATCAGTACCCATAAAACTATGCGGCCTAGCAGGTGACGAAAATGCATGTCTAATAAATGTAAACCCTTTTGGACAGCGACGAAAATACTTGGACAATAAACGAACATTTGCGACTGGTGGCGACGAAAATGTATGTCCGATGTATACGCTTATGATCTTGGCGACGAAAAAGCATACGTGGCCGTCGGTCTTATCAATGCGTTTATAAACTTGGCGATGAAAAAGCATATTGGACATGCATTTTCATTACCTGTTTGGTTGTATGGTCTGATGGGTACAGATCATTTGGTCACCAGCTAGTATATTCTTCTTTTAGTCTATAGTTATCTATCCACTCCCGAATGTAGGCCTATTCCAGTAGCTTCCTTGTCCGCCTATCTAGAGCAGTTTAAAGCCAGTTTCTCCCCGCTATCTTTTGGATGTCATCCCGCCATCGCTTTTGGGGTCTTCCTGCATGTCACTTTGTGGCTCTTGGGCATCACTGCAATATGTTAGTCCACCTAGATGGGTTCTGTGTTGCAACGTGATCTGCCCATCTCCACTTTAGCTCGACTACTCTTCTCATAAGTTCCGTTACCCTTGTTCTTCGAATCTCATGATTTCTAATGTCATCTCTTAGGCTGATTCCTCCATGCCTATCTGGATTGTTCTGAGTCTTTCTGCACTCCTCTTTGTTAGTGTCATAGTCTCCAGTCCGTATGTTGTAACGAATAGTATGCAAGCCTCATAGGCTTTTTGGCTTAAGATTGATTAGAATTAATGCTTTGGGATTCTAGAATGTAGCGTAGCCTATCGAATGCTGCCCAGTTAAGTTTTGTTCTCCGGGATATTTCAGTTGTTTGGTTTTGTTTTTCCAGCGTGTCCCAGGTTTTGGAGAGCGTGGCCTTCTATAGTTATTGCTGTCTGTTGACTGGTCATTATTTTGGTTTTGTTTAGGTTCATCTTAAGCCCGATTTGATTCGATATCTCCTGTAGTTCTTCCAACATATCTCTCAGCTTATTGATATCATCAGGTAGCTAGTATATTCTAGTATAATAGGTGAAGTGTGATTTTGGGCGTATCGTGGGCTAGTTTCTATTAGTTGCATCCCCCGAGCGAGTGAAACAAGCGGAGAGCCCAACGTGGTGATTTATACTATTAAATTACAAAAATTGGATAAAATAGCATTCAAATTTAGATACCTATACCTACAAACAGGCAGGGACGAGTTTACAGACCTCTTATTTTATCTTTTTAATCTTGAGCGACCGGAATGTTGGTCCAATAAATGACCAAAATTTCAAAATTTTCTTTCATACGTGTGTGGCGACGAGATTGCATGCGCGCAAATTGACATAAAATATTAAACTATAAAATTAAAAAAAAAAACATTTTTTTAACCCCGACTCGATATTTTGAAATTAAAACCATTACCTCTTTTACAAAATAAATCGAGTTAGGGGTAGATAAGCTTGAAATTCTGAATTTAAATGTGATTGACGATGATGCATAACATGTTTTTGATAAAGTCTGGATATAGTACTTTGCTGAAATAGAATGTCCATCATGATGAACATAATGACCTAAATAAATCGATCTCAAATTTTAACAGGTTTAGACATACGTTGAGTTTTCTCTTTCAGATAATATTATTCGGAATGGATTTACCTTCAACAAGTAAACTAAAGAAATATGAGCGTCCTATGACAGAAAAAGAACTTTTAGATTGTCTAAAGAACTGAACATATCATAAATCATGAAAAAACCTTAATACCGACAAATAAGCTGATAAAAGTCCTATGAAATTGATCTATTATTCCTTGTAATTAATTTCAGAATTTTCTGATTATTAATAAAAAGTTGTGACTAAAAGGGATAACCGGTCTTTATAATCTATTTGCTATTTTTCACCATTAAAATTAAAGAGTATTTATGATTAACAAGGTTTTCGAATATTGATAATCTTTTAACACAAAAAAATGGAATAAGTTAGTAATACTTTATTTGTCAGTTCGTTTATACTATTAAGAGAATGTAATATGAAAGTTTAAAGAAATATTATGCATGCCTAAAGTTCTTTCGGTTTTATGTTCTATGATCTGAAAGGTATTTTTACTGACAACTAAACATATTACACTATTGTTTTCAGCTTTAGGACAAATACATACTCAATATGAGGACCACTCTAATATAGTTCCTTCTATAATTTTTTATTCGCCCTTCGAGCTAATGTAAAGGCGCATGTGTGGAGCCACATACATTAAAAAAATATATTATTTAGTTAAGATCTCCTATGCAAGACTATTTTATTCATTCCGTATTATAAACTTTAAGATAAATATTTTTATTTCCTTCTTATATAGTAAATGCTGTTTTATTTGATATACAATAATTGTACTCACCAGAAAGCAGCAAGTTCTAATATTTCCGGGACTTACCTAGAAACAAATATAAAAATACATTAATGACATAATAAATGAAAAATGGGTATTTCTACACTAACTTTAATATAAGTCCACTCTAATAAATTGTACATCAAAACATGATAATTAATTTATAATTCTTAAACACATAAATTCAATGTTTTGCTCATGCGATGGGGAAAATAAATATAAATATTTGAAGTAGTTGCTATGAAAAGCAGTAGCTGCTATAAGCCTTCAACTTATAGCACCAAGAGTATTATTTTGAAGCAACTTCAGCGCGAATGTTACTTTGCACATTTATTTAACTATGACCAACAGTTTAATCCAGCCCATACAATTTCCATATCACAATTTCTCATTGTGCTTGTGCCTTTTTTATATAATTTTCTTGCAGAAGCAACTTTTTTATTACTGACATCTAAGATTCAGTTGCAGCAGTAAAAAATTATGGCTCAACTCAACCCCAATATTTTATTTGTTTATTTCCGTTTTATAGACAAAAATAATCATTAATTTACTAGAGAAGAAAATATATCTAACCAGACCCGATGTTTATACCATTTGGTTTTTATCACATTCTCGCTTGCTACTCTATTAGGATTGGTGGTGATTTGTGAAGTGATACATTCAGCTTCTATCTGTATAATATTAAGGGTAAACGCATGCTGAAGACAATGATTTAGTTCATATCCGATGACAGATGATAGGCATGACGAGTCTGAAATGAACTTTATGGGTATTTTTAAATAAATCATAGTTTATTTCACACCCTATTAAAGCGTGTTTATTAAAATAAGAACCTGGCTAGTGTAATTTTTATGGGGATGTTCTGGTTTTAATAAAAGGGTGTAAAGGAAGCATGGGTTTAGAAGGAAGTGGCGCATTATTTAAGGACCGCTGTTTTTGATTTGTCTTAAAAAGCCAAGAAAAGTGGAGGAATAAGGATACTTACAATAACAGTTAACCATCAGATGCATTATTCACATAAATCAAAAAAATAAATTCAAAATGGAAAAATTGAAGCATCATAGACCGAATTTTAGTCTCCCATCCCCTTCTTCTTTATGCGTTTCTTCTTCATTCTACATATTTATTCGTCAACTTATACGCCCAACTTTATACATTTGTGTGAACTATTTAGATAGAATCTTCTTATAATATGTTTAATATTTGATATTTCCAGGTACTTAGTTGGTATTGTAACAATTGTTATTTTTTTAAACATGCAATTTAGTTAGTAGTTGTCGAATTTTCATTCAAGTGAAATAGTTAGAAAATTATTTAAAAATCGCTATTCCCGAGTACAAAAAACAAATAGCACAATACCTACACATACAACTAGATAAATATATATATATATATATCCCCAGGGCAGAGTTAATATTGAATGTAAAACTAAATCGGGGTTCATGACATCTCCATCCAACTGGTACTGTTACACAATAAGGAGATAATGCAAACAATATGACAAGCGGCTAATATGTCGCAAGGGGCCTTATCCCTCGTTCTACGACGCGATTTCATGGGCCACAGCACATGAATAGCCCAAACGGTAATACTTTTTTGTTAGGATTGATAGCACTGGAGTAAATGCAAACAGTATTCGGGAATAGAATACATTTTTAATAAAAATGTGAACCAACAGGCTGCTAGCAAAATGGGGCTTGGTATTAAAATTGAATTTTGATAAGGTCTGGCAGAGAGGGGCTGTATTAAGCTGCTTATTTTTGTAGTCATTTGTTACGAAAACGAAACACGAATAACTACCCATTTGAATGAATTGCGTCAATTTTAGAATCATCTGCTGTGCTATAATTTCAATAAAGGTGCTCACACACTGAAATGATATTCGTATATTTTAGCGCACCCAGTCTTAAAATGGTTACTTATTATAGTCTCTCGGTCAATAATAACTTAAGAGACAACGAAATTATCAGGGGCGTGGAATATGTTCAGTAACCTACTGGGCGTACAGAGGATATCGTCTTGTATTTACTTAAGGCAGATCCCCATTCAGGTTTTTTTAACTTTGCAAATTTATATTCATGCATTTTTACTCCCAACAGCTCATTCCAGCAACTAACAACATATTTTTGGTTTGGTGCTTGCTTGGATTTAGAAGATTTGTTTTAATTTCAATAATTCAATTCAATTCTATTAAATAAACAACGCCCAACTCTTTTTTTTTATAAAATGTAAAAGTAAAATGAGGAAAAAAAGGGTTCAGAGGTTATGTCATTCTTGTCACTGCAGCCACCGTGAAAGACTTGGGATGATGAAAGCCCATGTTCGATTTCTGCGCAACAAAGAATGTCGCGATATTGCTTTAGAGATAAAAACACACAAAAAATTACATTAATGTGGATCGCTCTTTATTTATGTAATTTAAGTAACCTGTGTATTTGTCCACTGTTTTCAAGTTTTGGGTAAAGTTAAGTGGCGTTTAGAAATTCTTCATAAGGAGCATGTTAAAACTTTGCGAATCACAAACTTTATAGCTAACTAATGAAAATCGCGTTATAAAATATCAAATTACAATTAACCATATGCTGTTTTGGGAGCATAATGACCGCCCGCAGTAAAGATACTAGGAGCTATGTGATAATTCCGTTTCGGGCAACATATCATTGCGTACTTGCCATTAAACTTCCTCTTGATACTGAAGCTCCAATTCCTACGAAATACACCAAAATAATGTTCCCATTTCGTACCGAGACATAAAGACCCTTGAATAGAATATGAAGTTGTAGGTTTTTTTTCTTGTCACGTCTTGAATTGGAAAAGTAAAGGTTCTGCCGCAATAACCATTTTATTTATGAGCATTTTTACAGGTTCAAAATTGCAATTCGATTATTCGGTCGGTTATGCCATCCTTCTACCGAATTGGTTGTCCGGGGTCTTTAGTTTCAACACACTGATATATCATCATTTTTGGTCAACACAGTCATCGTTGCATTTTATTGTAACTATGTCACTTGGAGAGATCTACATTATCGCATCTGCCATGATCTCGCTTCTGGAAAATGTGCCGAAGCTGCACGTATGCGAATGCTTTATTTTTTATATAGTTTGACGAATGATCAGCATTTCGTGAAGCTTAATTGAAGTGAAAACTGCACACTTTACGTTTGGGTAAAAGTGTATAATATATTCTATTTCCACCATTTTCCAGGTAAAAATGGCAAGGGTATTACTGGTCAAAAAAAAAGGAAAAACAGTATCTATGAAAAGAGGAGCTATGAAAATATTCTCATCTTGTGAAAACAATTACCATTTGTTTCAAAATGGCGTATGTGGTATGTGGTCTCCTTGGACATTGCTAATTCATAAGTATGATAGCACTGATTCTGGGATAATTGATCTTTCAGGGTAGCCAGTTTATATTATAATGATTATTGGTGTCTATTTTTATAAACAGTGTCATTTACTGACCTAAAATCAGATGTTTGAAAAACAAAGTAAAGTACGGCCCCTTTTGCGGCCATTGATGCTGTGCATACATATACATCCACTTTAGTTCTAGTTAAGGTCATGATTTTTGGTATTCGAAATTGTAGACTATTTCATGGCATGATCAATCCGTGCATGTTAATATTGGGGTTGTATCCTTATGTTTACTTTTGATCGTGAATCGATGTCACAAATACTACAGCGAAGGTTTCTACTTTCGGCTTAAACAATTTGTAAATATATTTTAGTTGCAAGCCAGTTTGCTTCTAATGATTATTGACATAAAGAAAACTTTTACACAATTTTGGAGTAAATATTGGGAAATGGCTCTTCGAATATTAGTTGCTATTCGTGCAAAAAGCCCAGTAAATGGTATTCGGTATGCTAAATTGGAAGGTTTTGGGCGAGGGGTAATATCTTCCCGCAATATTGTTACAAATTGTCGGTAATCGCTTGCTCTTCCTTTGATTGCCGTGGCACTCACATCAGTCCCACAATCGCGTTTGCAATATCACAATCGCTTTAAAACAATCCCATAATCACATTCGAAGTCCCGCAATCGCGATCGCAATTTGACAATGGCATTGGCAACGCCTCCACCTGTTTTTAGATACAATCTTCCAGAACCAATTGAAATGCAGCATTAGAACAGAGCGATTTTATTCTCACAAAAGACTTACACCAGGACTACCCTGAAGAATATTTCGAGTACGAAGTCTTGAATCAGAAGTTGTTTTGTTAAGTCAAAATAAATTATTCAATGAAGATACCTCGAAAGATCGCATTGAAGAGCTGAATACTATGCGAGAAGAACTGAAATCACTCTCAAACTACGATTTACTGGCTATCGAGGATTGCACTGATCACGATTCATAAACATTAGACCCTAGCCGTTTAAAAATAAGATTCAATGACAAAAATTTGTTCGTGAAAAAATCAACACCGTGCTGGCTATTTTCCGATAATAAAAGAGTTTATCCTCGAATAGAACTCTCAGAGGTCAATGTATGCAAAGTTGTTCAAAAAAATTAAAGTAACAGAACCAAGTATGAATATAGCTGAAAATAGAGCTTTCAAAGGAGCAAAAATAAAAGACTGCAATCAAAAAGAGCCCAGGATGATGCTGAAGCCTCTAAAATTGGAAGCTACTCAGAAAAAAGTGAAATGGCAAATGAAAATTTTTCTGAAGAGGAGAAAAAAACCGCGGAAAAAACATTTTGAAAAGTGTCTTTAAAAAATGAAGAATAATGTGCGGCCGCATATAATATATGCAATATTAGCCGGATCATAGAGGAGTTAGATGTTGATATATATAAAATGAAGTTTCTCAAAAGAGACCTTGATGACTACATTTAGCACGAGGAAGACATACAAATAGATGTAAAGAAATATACTTTTTATGGTTCTAATATTACTCTGCAGGGAAATATACCTTTTCGTCCTAGAAGGTAGAACAAACATCTACTTCGAAGTAATTGAAATAATAGCATCATAAATATTTGTTTATGTTTTTATATGTGTGGATATAAGTACCTATGTTACCAATTAAAGTAACCTAATGGCCAAAATAAATAAATATGTTTCTTGCTTAGATATAAGTCGGTGTATAGTAACTTGAGCAGCTACAAAAAATCCCTGTGTTACCTGCAATCACCTACAATCGTCTGCAATCAGTTACAATCGTCTGCAGTCATTTACAACCATATGCAATTACAATGCAATGCTCTAAAATTCGACAATCACAATCGGGTCGCAATTACTGGATTGTGGTCGCAATCGCAGCAACCGTAAGGAAAACGTGGGGATTGTCGCAATACTGTCCCAAAATTTTAGAAGATGTTATTCCCTCGGTTAAAGGTTTTATTGTTAACCAAGTGCAAACTGACACGTTATGAAACGGGCATAAATCAACTATGTTGGGCAAAATTCCGCAAAAAACTTAAAACTATTATTTGTCACATAACAACGAGTTGATGATATTTTTGTTGATCAACTAACTATAATACACTAACATATAAGACATATTTATGTGGGTACTCTTTACCAATGCCTACCAATTTGCCCATGTGGTTGCTGATTTAAAAGGTAGTAGGTACATAAAACTGATGAAACAGATTGAGCTACTGAATGTAAGAAAACCATAGAAACAGAAGCAATTAAAGTATTAAATGGCATTAAAGTGCAATGTTACCCGCATGCTCTAAGGAAAGGTCATTGATTATTATGTCGTAAATATAACATACAATTGCTAATTGCAAAAGAAAAATATTCATTTCAAACTTTATGTTTTATACAAATACACAATCTATTTTAATTCATTTATACTCAATATTTTTATTTCACGATAAACGTCAAGCATAACATATTAATTTATATTTTTGTCACATACGTATATATTTGGAATGGATAGAGAAAAATATATTTTTTGTTACAATAGTATGAGACAGCTGAGCAGTTTGGTGACCCTCCAATGAGATTAACTCTAAGCAATTCGTGTTCATAATATTGAATAAATTGTGATATTTAGGGGCTGTATTTCCATTGTCATAACGGATTAATTTTTTGTATGTCCAAATTAAACTGTCACAATTTCCATCCTGCTGAGCTAAAGTAAATATCATAACGGTTATTTTAACAATTATTTTGGACGTTATTTTGAAAAGAAAGTAGATGAGCATGTCGTCAGTTTTTGGTTAAAGCAAAATAAAGTTTGTGATTTTTTTTCTTAATTGCAGGTGGTGATCACTTTAAAATAAAAATATTCCTATTTATACTATCATTAATACTATTTATAAGACACCATATGCAAAAACCGGATTACTGAAAAACTTTTAATGACGACATAACCTTGTCAAACTTGGCCAATATAATTTATAACTTCAATAAAATATAATCAGTTGCTCTGAATATGACAAGATAAGGGAAACAGATACGTGGCTACTAACTAACCAGCCTTGACATTCCTGTAAAAATTTATTTCTGGGTAAAACTTGTCACATCAAAATGTATTACATTTAACCGAACATTAATGTGCGGATTAAGAGGTAAGCAAACTCAGGCAAAACGTGTTTTCTCATTTTTGACTTGAATGAATTCAATTTTAACATTTCTAGTAAACTTTTATGGATTTTATAGTTACTATACTAGTGATCTCAGGCAGTCTATAAACTTTTCAATTTTATGCAAGCCATAAAGTTTCTTGAAAAATTGACAGTAAGTATACTGGACACTTAATTTTGTGCTTTCAGCAGATATTTTATGCGTTTGATTACTCTTAAAAGTATCACAAAAAGTATTGCTTCCAAAATTGTGGTAGATATACTTATGAATCAAGAATGCATTTACTAGAATAAGAGTAAATTAATAAACTGTTCACAGGATTTTGAATTTAAATGGAATCAATATTCGCCTTTCTAGTAAACTTTAAACTTATACGTATTTCATAGTGATACAGGCGATACCAATTGTTAGCTCAAAATATTTGCGATATACCAGTGAACAATTATTTGAAAAGCTCAAAAACAAACAAACTCCTTCTATTGCGTTTCCAACTCAGTTTTAAATTTCCTTGGATCACTCATCTATTGTTTTGAAGAAAAACTATATAATTTTTATGATGCAAAAGCGATAACATTTTATGAGTTGAGAATAAACAGCAATAGTTATTTTAGAAGAATGCTTTTAAAACTAAATATATGCCTAACTTTTGACTAGTAGCTCTAAGCCTTGCCAAAGGCCCAATACGATATACTGTAGTTTTAGTAAAAAATAGTGGTACGTACCACCAAAAAATAATTTCTGTCATCAAGAACTCTGTCAACTAAACTTTCTTTATGCTATGAATTTTCATTTATCTAGCATCTAGAAGACAGTATGAAAAGCAAGACCAACTGCTTTGGAATGGATGCTAACTACGAACATTTTGAGGCGAAACAGAATTCGGTTAGTTTGTGTTATTAGTAAATTCGAGCCAAAAAAATCCCCTGGAGTGGCTGGGATATATCTCATCTTACTCAAAAAGGAAGATGAAGCAATATTTCCACACCCATGTCTATTCAATCATATTTAGCACTACGACACATAGTATGGCAGAAGGTGAAGGTCCTTCACCTCCCTAAAATAGGACGGATAGATAACAAAGCAACTAAATCGTACCGATCGATAAGCTTAATGTCGTTTCTGTTTAAAACGCTGGAAAGGCTGATAGACACATACATAAGAGACAAGACAAGTTCACAGGTTACCCACAAAGTTCTTAGCGTACAAAGAGATAGAAATAACAACATTTGTGGACATAGAGGATGTCTTTAATAGAGGACATACAGAAGTTATAATCAATGCTCTAGCAAGAAAATGAATATCGATACTTCTGTCTCTGTGGATATATGCCAATTTGAAAAATAAGGTTATTACATCAATAATTGGTGAAACAATATTGACAGTTAGAGCAAATAGGGGATGCCCACAACAAGAAGTGCTATCGCACTTTCTATGGACAATCCTAATAGATACATTGATAATTATCCAGAGGCTTCTATTGCCTAGGATATGCCGACGACCTTGATATTATTGCAAATGATAGATTCGCCGCCCGGTACGACCGTGGAGCAATAAATATTATCGACAAGCAGTGCAAGGAAAAGATACTAATAGTAAACCCATATAAAACCACCATTGTAAAATCCACCAATAAAAAAGAATACTGCACTAAGGGCACAAGTGTGGTAGAGACTCCATTTGCACAAGAGGCAAAATACTTAGGGTTGGTCCTTGACCATACGCTAATATGAATCCAACACATACAAAAAATATACAAAAAGCACAGTAGCCTTCAATTTGTATAAAAGGATGTGCGAAAAAACTGGGAGCTACAACCAAAAATGACCACATTATGGATTTCCGTCAGAATCTTTAGGCCCATAATAGCATATGAGTCGGTAGTTTGCTGACATAACAGGCTGGAGTGGTGCGTTGGCTCAGTGCCTTTCAAAAGCAAACGTATCTGAGTGTTAGGTACTGATGCTATGATGACCATTCCAACAGCTGCACTAAAAGTCCATACACAGAACACACGAGAAATAATACAAGCCACATGAAGACTTGCAAAGCAACGTCATCATGCGAATGCCAATAGATGGCATACTTCCTAAATATAGCTTATGAAAAAAGGATAAGCTTAACAGACAGAGATGAATGAAAGGAAGGGCCCTCTATTAATGCAGACATGGATGTCTATGCAGACGGATCAAAAACCGATGAAGGCGCAGGTGCCAGTATATACGGATTCAAGCCAAATACAAGAATCTCGCTGAGCTTAGGCAAATATGGGATGATATTCCAAGAGGTAGTTGTCGCCATATATCATGAATTCATAAGGTAAAAGTTTACAGGAAAATACTTTGAGAGTCAAGTGGCAAAAAAAGTAGTTAACGCAAGTTAACTCAACACTGGTTTGAGACTGCTGGCAGGAACCTTAAAATAGCTGAACAGTCGAAAAGCACTGACCTTAGCCTTATTGGGAGCAGCACATACCAGGTACAAAGACAACAAAGTGGCTGAACCTGGGTCACAAAAAGGCTCTGAATACCAAACGGTATAGCAAAACTTATACAAAAAGCTAGATACAAACAAAATCTCAAGAATGGTGGAACAGCTTGCTAACTAAGGCAGAAAATAAGTACCTACAACTAAAATAATAGTCGCACTTCTAACAGGGCACTGTTGGCCAACAAACATATGAGCATACAATTAGACTGGCAGAAATACTACTGTGTAGGCTCTGTCGTGAAGAGGAAGAAACAGTAGTATACATACTTTGCCACTGCGAGGGTTTGTCAAGTTTAGGTTCTTCCACGCAGGGAGAAAGAGCCAAGAGCTCCCAGATATGCGGATAATTTGAAAACTAATCTATGGTCACCGGACATTAACAAGAGACTAGCAGGTCCACTCTCAGTCGGAGTTTTTAATCTAGCGCTTACAAAGGTGAGACGCCAGACCTTAGACGAAACGGGGTGAAACGTGGCACGAGGCCTGAGCGGTTTACCAGCATTTCACCAGGTTCCAGGGCAAGGAGGGAAATGCTGGGGTTAAAGTGAACGTTCTAGTCTATTGTTAATGTTCAGAAACAGCTTCACAAGTGTAAACACCTATCCAGGCGCTGACATTCAGTCCGATCACGTCCCTCTAGTGGGAGAATACAAAACCAGATATAAGAAAATACAACGAAAAATTCCTAAGAAACAGGATATCAGAAAATTGAAAGACAGAATACTGAAGGACAAAATAAGTAAAGCCCTGAATGAAAACTGTAGCAGAAATCGAGGAAACCAGGAACCAGAAACACGGAAGAGAAAATACATTCACTTAACAAAGTGTTAGAGGAGATCAAAGACAAATTTCTGAAGAATGAAGGAAGACAAAACAAGACATGGGTGAGAGGAATACTGCGGATGATGAAAGAGAGAAGAAAACACCAGAATAACATAACCGCATATAGGGAGATACACCGTGAAATACAAAGAAAGATCAGAGAAGCAGAAAGAAATGGAAGAAAAATGCCATGAAATAGAAATATATTTCTATGCATACCGCAACAGAGATTTGATGACTTCAATGTACATAAAAGAGTGAGAGAAATAACTGACAAATACAAAAAGCGAACAGTAGGAAAACTTGTCAATGACAATGGAGAACTTATTGTCGACCAAGGAAGTATTAAAGACACTTGGAATAAATACATAGAGAGTTTGTTCTTCCATGAGAGAGGAGATTCCCCTTCCTTATCAACAGAAACTAGACCTCCAATACTAACAAGTGAGATAGAAGCAGCCATTAAATCGTTGGGAGAAGGCAAAGCTCCTGGACCGGACGGGATACAGACAGAGTTCCTTAAGCTTTTGGATGAATAATCAATAAAAATGATCTGAAAAATATTTAACAATATCTATGACACCGGGCAATGTCCCGAAAGAATGGCTCATTTCTGAATTTATATTGCTGCCCAAGAAATAAGGGGCAAAGAAATGCGGAGAATATAGAACCATAAGCTTAATGAGCCATTTACTCAAGCTTTTCCTTAAGGTTATCCATCGCAGAATATACAAGATATGCGAAGAGAGAGTAGCAGACACACAATTTGACTCCATGAAAGAAGTGGGAACAAGAGAAGCACTGTTCAGTATACAAGTATTATTCCAACGGTGTAGGGACATAAATTGCGACATTTATACCTGCTTTCTAGACTACCAAAAGGCGTTTGACAAAATCCAACACCAGAAGATGATACAAGTACTGAAAGGCAGCGGAATGGATGATAAAGATCTCTTATACAAAACTTGTACTGGAAGCAGACAGCCACCATAAAAATCAACACTGGAGTTGAAACAACAGAGGCAGTTAACATTCTGCGGGGCGTACGACAAGGGTGTATCATCTCCCCTCTGATATTCAATCTTTATTCAGAAGAGATATTTAGAGAAGCTCTAGAAAACGATGAGAATGGAATTATTGGAACGACTAAATAATATGCGCTATGGAGATGATACCGTCATATTTGCAGATAGTATAGAGGGTCTACAACAGCTAATGAACACAGTGAATGAAGTGACGATATGGGCTAAAATGAATATCAACAAAACAAAACTTATGGTCATAAGTAAAGAGAAGAAAGAAAATTGCCAACTATTTATTAAAAATATACCAGTAGAACGGGTATCCAAATTTGTCTACCTGGGAACCTTAGTAAACGAACAGTGGGACCACTCACATGAAATCAGATGTAGAATAGAAAAAGCAAGAGATGCCTTCATCAAAATGTCTAAGCTCTTCAAAAGCCACAACCTCAAATTAGATATCAAAGTAAAAATCCTACGCTGTTTTGTATTCTCCATATTATACTTTGGCATGAAATCCTGGACATTGACCGAAGCAACACAAAAGAAACTCGAGGCCGAGATGTGTCTCTACGGAAGGATCCTTATAATATCATGGGTAGATAGAGTGACCAACGAAACAGTACTGGAAAGAATGAGGAAGGAAAAAGAGGTGATGAACACGATTAAGAGAAGGAACCTGGAATATCTCGGGCATATAATGAGAAATGACTCCAAATACAAACTCATAAATTCCATACTGCAAGGAAAAGTGTTTGGAAGGAGAGGGTCCGGAAGAAGAAGGATATCATGGCTCAAGAACCTAAGGACATGATTTTCAAAAACAACCACAGAACTGTTTAAAGCAGCAATCAACAAGATCATCATAGCCAGGATGATCGCCAATATTCGAATAGGCACTTGAAGAAGAAGAAGTTAATTTTCTGTGGTATGGTGTCTCATGAAGAAGACAAGGTTAGATAAGGAACTTTAAATAACTTTTTGACTGCAGACACAATAAATTTGAAAATGTCGCAGTATGGAGACTAATAGCACATAATCCTCTAAACTAATCTAATGTAAGTAATAAGGTAATTTCATCCTACTCCGTTATTTACTAGGAGAAAGGGTATTTTTTTTGGAATTCATCCAAGGGGGAAATGTAAGATCGGCTGCCTGGTAATCTAAATAAGCTATACTTTTAAAAGTTGAACTAACTTTTGGTTGGTGATTTCCTAAGAAACGCGGAGGACTGTGTGACAAAAGTCTTTCTTGTTTCGTACTAACCCAAACTAAAACTTTGCAATCAATTATAGTTACCTACTTTGTTATTTAAAAAAAACTGCCCATAAATTTATCTTTTTGCTTTCGAAGGATCTTCATAACTTTCTTCGAACAAGAAATCAACAAATTTATATTGATTATTACATTTTTCGAAAATATCTTATTATGTTGGATTCAACTTGTTATTACAAAAATATCCTAAGAAATTTGTTAATCTGAATCACAACTTACTCTTTGATTGTATAGATTATTAAAACCTGTCTACGCAAAGAAAATTATTATATTTCAATGCAGCATTTTGTAAATAGGACTTTTGCTTTATAATCTTATAAATAAGTTTTTAATAAACCTAATATTTTTGAAATTAATACTTCGAAGTTATTAAAAAGTGGCTTATATAAGGGCCGCGTGTAAACAAAACTGTTTCTATAGAATTATTAATAAACTATTAAGTAGTATTATTAATGTTCTTTTTTTTTGAAGTGCTGAAAGGCTTAGATATATTTTAATCATAATTTAATGATGCAATATTAATATATTTTAAGGGACTGCTTGAATGATTTTTCGAGAATCTGGTAAATTATTTTTTATTTAGATTAATAAGACTTGTTATAGCTTCTAAATTATTATTATGAATATGCATTTTTAAAATAATGTTATTGGTTTCTGTAACCTACATCAGCGGATATATCCATGCCATTTGGACATTAATTGCTTATAATTATCATTGGCTAAAACCATTTAATTAGATATTCTCTTAAGACATCGGAGGGATTCTGGTAATATGCTACTTACTTGTGACAAATTAAAAATAATTAAATATATTAAATAATGTTGCAAGCATTATTGTCTAAAATTAACAAAATGTGTCCGTAAATCCTTTTTTATGCAAAACGTCAACTATTCGATACGGTTTAGCAAAGTGACAAATTTATTACTTATAGAATATTTCTAGTGTAATCGACCAACCATGATTTCCTTTCGTAGTTTTTTTCCTTACCCAAATAACAGAAATTTGCCAGGTTAAACGAATATTTCGAACTGGCAGATTAGTCACGGCAAACAAGTGCCGATGGTCACAATATCCCCTTTGTTATTTATGGGTGACAATATTTTCTTCCAAGTCTTCAATAATTTTTTGGTACACTTAACAGCAGGCGACTAAATATATATAATTTATGAGTATTGATATTTGTTGGCCTTTGTAGTTTTATGAAAGGTTTTTTTACCAAAATTATTGGCCTAGGATAGATGCCTATCCACAGGTGAAAAATGTAGTTTCTCTTTTGAATGAATTGTAGATTAGTTTACGGTTTGTTTTCATGTTTGAATACCCATTTAATAAGTAATAAATACTACCTTGGACATGAATATCCCAAAATTACTTAAGAAAAATATGCCGGTCAGATTAAATCGCAACCAGAATCCATAAAACGAAAAGCATGGGTTATAAGTAAAAATAAATTTTCAGCAAATGAAAAATTTGGCATCGTCAGTCCATGGATAATATGTATGTATAAATTATGTTTACTTGGAAGCTAGGCTACAAACCATCAAATACTGGAACGCTGCCAAAATCGAAGCTGTAGTGTAGACCTTCCTCCAAGAAGAGATGTCGGTCGTTGCACAAGAAGATTCGTGTGCAACAAGTTGAAGAAGCATTGGAATATACGCGCTTTCCTAAAAAAATCTATTCATCCTTTTTTGAAATATGAAGGATACGTTCTATCGGTCATTGTACTGCCTTCGAAATCAGTTGGCAGTCAGTTGCTGTACTATTTTGTAAACCATCGATTTCTAGTTAACCTAGACGAATATTATTTTTATGCAATTGAAGACCTTAAGGAAATATAACTTTTAGTTGAGTCGGCCTTATGCCAACTTTCTGCTACTTATTTTCATGAAAATATAACAAGCTGTCATTTACTTTCGGCGTCTCGCAGTTATGGGTATTTTGGCCAAACAAATTGCTATATTTATTGTAGACTAATTTTATTTTTAAGATCTATAGTGAATAATTGAATATGCATAGTCACTTTGAATTGTTATTAGAATCCTCTTTAAAATTGAATTTTTTTATTAATGACGAGTGACAGATTTGCATTGTTACTTGTCATTAATCAAGGAACTGCATACACCCCTTCAATAAAGTGCCAGAAGCTTCGCGCTTGCGTAGTATGTTGCGGTGGGTTATGCGTGAAGTGATATATAGACATTCTAAAATAGTAAACAAAGGCTCAATGCCGATTGCATATATTACCGTGAAGGCATTACTACGCAAGCGCGAAGCTTCCGGTGGTTTATTGAGGGGGTGTACGTAGCTCCTTGTTGTCGTTAAACTACATCACATCCCGCAAACGTATATTGTACGCAATATATATATAAGCCTCCCTTCTGTTTGTTCAGTTCTCGCTGTTTCTTGACGTCATAATACTAGCGTATGATTGATATTCATATTTCTATTGTGTCTTGCCATAGTGTCCACTGTAAGATTTTATAGTTCTAGTTCTATATCTATCTATCTGCTCTGCTGTTTGCTTCGATGAGGAGTCAAGTCTGTGTTCGATAAGTTATATTGATAATCCGTTGATTATTGTTTGTATATGCTATTCACTTTTTATTTTTGCCTTGCCAATTCACTGCCTTTTTTATATCTAATTCCAATGACTTTTTCTTAAGATCTTCTGTATTATCTGCAACCAGGGCTAAATCGTCAACAAATCTATGGTGCCAAAGCTGTTCGTCATTGATATTACCGCAAGCGTTTACCTTCAGCTAGTTCCCTAAAAATTACTTCTAGGGTCAGGTGTGAATAGCTTGGGCGATAGCATGTTCCCCAGCATTGTATCCTTTCAGTTGACATATGTATGTCTAATTGCGGAGTTTTCTCCCTTGTATGCATTTTTAAGTAGCTTTATTTTATGCGGGCATTTTCCAGTTCTTCATTATTGTTCAGTGCTTTATGGAGCCAAATATGGTTTCATATTCCACGAGGGCCATGTGCAGCAAATGGGCTATATTCAACTGCTTTTTCAGTTAATCATTTAATGAGTTCTTTTCTTCATTTTATAATTATCCGAGTAAGCAGTTCGAAATAGTAGTCTCACTACTGGTCTGCAGTTATTTCAAAATGCTCTGTGTTTTTTTTTTGAATATTCTTACAATTATCGCTCAGTTGTAGTTATTAGTAATAGTTTGATCTAATCAACTGTTGAGTAAGTATTTCACTTTATATTATTATACCTTCGAATTCTGCTTTTATTATTCTTGGAGCGCTTATATATATTTATATTTATTGGTGAATGGTTTATTTGCAAGATGTATAGCTCAGTATCCTTCCATTTTTCCTAAAATATCCGTTACCTTTTCGTTTCTATGCCACTTTCTTCCATTAGAGCTATATTTTGATATTTTTTCTTTCTTCTATTTCAAGTATCTAAGGTTTTTGCGATGTGAGCCTGCAAAGTTCTTCTATATCCTTTCTCCGATCATTGCTATTTTCTCTCTCCTAATATTTATGTCCTATTTGTAGGCCACATGCTACGAAAGGCTAAGGCCTATAATATATCCGTAAGGATACTGTGCTGGTAGTACAGTAGTACTATCACGGTCGTTATTCGCTCTCCGGCCGGGAATCAAACCTGGGTCTCCCGCGTGACGGACCGGGATACTGAGCACTATATTACTATTAAAGAAGGAATTTGATATTATTAAGAAACTAAAAGTGACAGTCTCGCAGTATATTCATTCCACCTCAGCAAGAATAACTTTACTGCAAGAAAACCTTGAAAAACAGATGAACAGAAGCAAGCAGTATGACATAAGAACTGCATTCCACAAAATGCCATCCATGAGAGTCCTAGAGAAGCTAGAAAAACCCAATGAAGACCAATCAACCCCCACAGTTGAAGCCATCGAAGAATTTTATAGGCAGCTGTTCAAGAGCGAAGGGGATAATAAACCCACTCCTGTGCTAAATCAATGGCTATCCAAGTTGAAGAGGTTCTCAAATATCAAAGAAACTAGGGGGCAAATACGCAAAGATATGCTTGCTGGAAAAATAGAGAAGCAGCTGAAGAGAATCGCTCCATGGAAAACAACTGGAGCGGACAAAATTACAACTTTTTTGTACAAAATCCTCCCTGCAGCTAGAAAGTACTTGGAGAGTCATATGTACACACTCTTTAATGGCACGATGAGGTTAAACCAAGCGGACACTAGGGCACAGGTCATTCTATTACATAAGAAAGATGACTGAAGAAATCCAGCGAACTACAAGCCCATAGCACTGTTGAACACTGACTATAAAATAATGACAGCTGTCATTACAGACATCCTGAAGGACAGCTTACCTCCATGGGTAAGAACAGTTGGCTCGAGAGGGTGTATGGGGGACAGTCCATGGCTTTTTGAGAGACAAAAGCATCACTCAGTCTGCACGAGTCAGAAGAACTACCAACTTCTCGTCTTGCTATGGTTTCTCTAAGGCATATGACTCGATTTTACACAAACACCTAAAGAGGCTTATTGTCTACCATTGCATAGGAACATACGCTTTACACAGAAAAATGTTTTGGGCAATAAGGGTGGTTCTTGGTAAAAAGGCAACCCAACAAATACCAGTGAGAAGAGGTGTTTACCAGGGCGATTGCCCCCCATTATTGTTCAAACTCATTACAACTGGAATAATCAACAATATCAGGACCAATGAGAAGATCAACCGAAGCTCAAAAGGCAGACACCACATCATTGCCTTCATGGATGACATTAAGTACCATGTACCCAGTAAAAAATGTATCGAGCTTATCACACAATGCTTGAAACAGAGTGCTGAAGAGATTGGTCTGGGTCTTAACATTGGGAAGTGTGGCATGTAGACCCGTGTCAATGAGGACGCAGATCAGAATGACCCAGCCCCATGTCTGCCCAGAATAAGAGAGGGATACATATACTTGGGTCTCCATCAACTTGAGAGGGACACTATGGAGATTTATGGGAGGATAGGATTACAACAAAGATTGAGAAAATATTGTCCTCTGACCTTACATCTCGCTAGAAATCTCAGTTAATAAACTCTAAAGTAAATCCTGCTGTCAATTTCATAATAGGGGTAACATCTATCCTAATGAAAAGCGAAGCACCACCCTCCAGAAATGTAGAGATATTGACACAGAGATAAGGAAAAAACTGGTTGAACATCATGTGAAAGGCAAAACGACATCAAATGCCCGCGTATATATGCCATCCACAAAAGGAGGATTGGGCTTAAGATCTGTCGAGATGGAGGCCGAGATGCAGTATATCAGAAAAGGCATATACTTGGAGTTGCACCCTGAAATGAGTCAAACAAAGAAGGCATATTGTGTCTCTCTAGAAAGCAGGTTGGAGGAACCCAATTAAGGATTGCCAGTTTGTCTTGGAAAAATGCCAACTACAAATCAACTGGGAAGAATATGGCAATGAATATCGGAGATGCTGTAGAGAGACCCTGAAGGACCTTAAAAGCAGTTATTACCAACAGCTGCAAGAAGAGTGGGTGCAAAATATACACTATGGGAGAGTTGTTGTGAAGGAACCCACCATTCCGGCGCAATCCTCACTTCACATGGACAGTTGGAGGTTAAGTGTTATCCAGGCTGCAACTGAAGAACAACTTCATGCTCTCGGGGCAAATCCACAAAGACCAAAATGCCTTAAAGAGTGCAACGCAAGGGAGAATGCATACCATGTTGCCAATGCTTGTCCAGCTGGTGCATATATCTCAAGGCATGACGTTGTGGTACAATGGGTTCAGAAGACACTCCTGAAGACATTGGAAGCACCACAAGAAGTTCAGAAGAATCTGCAGTTTGGTAAGGCAACGGCTTTCTGCAGATTCCAGAGGCAGGGGATGACAATTACCATAGATGCAGGGAACAAGATCCTGACTTAGAAGAGGCTCTACCATAACCGACCAGACATCTTCATAAGAATGACAAACCCAAATGAAATCTTTGTCTTCGAGATAGCTGTATCCCACATCCAAAACCTACGAGAGCAGGAGAAGCTGAAGCAGATCCGATACAGCAATAAATCTGTCCAGCATATAACCTTTGACAATATGGACAGAGTAACGAGGGATGCCAATTTGATGTCGGTGCTGGAGATGAACAACAAATGCCCAGCCCACCTCGGGGTATTTGTAGTGGGATGTTTTGGTGAAGTCATTGACAACGAAACAAAGAGCAGATTCTGTGAGCTAATGGGGAAGCTAGGAGTTGATAAGAGAGAGCTAAAAATTCTTATTAAAAGTGTAGCTATTCAGTGGCTGTGTCGACCTCCAACTTGCTCCTTAGAAGAATGGAGGAGCGAAGAAATTTGGGGCATTAAATAATATTACATTTTCTATTAAATGATTGCAAATACTTTTTGTGATGTAACTGTGGTGTATAGTGTTTTTCTGTGTAACTAAACTGTGATATTATCTTAAGCTGTTATCTTGCAATTTGATGCTGTGATAATTAAGTGTGATTTGTAATTCTGCCATTGTCCTTTAAGGACTTATACTATTTATTGTTACAAGTTGTCTTTAGCATAAGTTAACATTGTAAACAATAGGAAATAAAGAGATTATACTACCGGAGAGTTAGTGTGTAAGTGTTGTAATGATATGTTGCATATTATCGGCTGATGTAAATCACTATTCGTAGTTTTATTTTTCTTTTAGTCTCTTCAGATATTTCGTTCCTTTTTTATTTTCTTCGGTTTACCTTTACTCCATAAGTGAATTTGTAAGTTGAAAAAAAAAATAGAATCAATAAAATTTGAATTACCATAAATATAAGAAAGGTATGGTGGGTTCTTAAGACCATGCGACAGAAGTGAAAACTCTAAAAAAGCTATATTAAAAATTAAACAAAACTTGAAACTAAAAAAAATATATGGAATGCTAAGCAAGCCAGCGCTAGATATCGAGCTAAGCCGTCTATAGAAATACGTGCGTTAAAAGTGAATCTACGATACAAGCCCGCATAATATTACATAATTATAGCAATTGTTGGTTATCATGTTTATAATTTGGTAGTTAGGTAGATAATAATATATTACACAGACTGACAAGATGTGTAGGGTAATCCAAGCTCGGCCAATGCCTGGCCGCTTACAATACCGTGAGCCGCTTGAAACGCAATTACTCTCACACGAAGTAGTAGATTAGTAGACACGGACGTTCTGGCTTAACCGCCCGAATCGCGAGAATGAGGTACCACTATAAAAAAAAAACCTCGGAGCACATTGACGCACCCTATTGTTTTCTACCAGCAGTGTAGGCGGCGCCGCAGCCAGTGAGTATCTCCCATCACAAAATTTAACGGGAGTATCGCATGGAATCTTTTTGGGATATGACGCCAGCCCTACAGCGGCGGTTTTCCAGAGTTTGAAGAACGGTGTGCGATGGACCCGAGTTGTGGAGGATTGGGGTAAATGCTGGGAACCTTTCAGGAACCTAGCGCAAACTCTACATCGGAAGTTCCCCCGCAAACTAAGGACGGACACAGTTGTGACCGACTTGGGGTAAAGGCAAATAGCATTTCAGGGATCCAGTGTAGGCCTCACATCGGCAGCTCCTCCACAATCTGAGGATGGGTTAACCCAAGGACGTCGGTCGTCGGCCAGATCATTACCAATGCTGCCGAGGCCACTAAGCACCTGGGCTCTCTTACAGGTGGACAGAGGTCGGGCGGCGTCTCCAGGGAAAATAATACCTGATTCAGGAGGAATCGTCCACTCATGCCCTTGCCGATTGTGCATTATTAACGAGGATAAGAGATGCAAAACTCGTTGGCTGGATGCTGAGCCCGGAAGACATAAGTAAGATTCACCCGAGGAGGCTCTGTGCCTTAGTTGATGGAGAGGCTGGGCTACCTGGTTGAATTGGTGAGTGAGTGGACGCACAACGGGCGCAATTATCGTGTATCAAAGCAAAATTATTAAAAGTCGCTCATCCGGCGTAATAACTCGGAAATTTAAAACCGGATCGCCAAAATTAATTGACTGTCGGCTGCTTTCAAGTGTTTCCAAAATAAGTGCCAAATTCTAAAACGCCACATTTAGCCGGTTTTTGAGAAGACTAATTATCTAAAAATTGGGATTGAGCGTTAATCTGACGTCTGACGCGTAAAAATCTGACGGCTCAGTTTTATTCATTACCTAGGAAAAATGTGCTGATCGCGTCTAAATAAATTTTCACTTAAATAATTTCTATCAACTATCTTAATGGCTTCAGAATAATCAACGTGGCCTTAACATTGCCAAACATATTTTTTGTCATATTTTGTCTTGCTATCTAATTGATTATCCCTACTTGACAAACCTCGCCGGCATCGGCATTGCGAGGCGTAGCGAGGGTGTACGGCATCTCTGAGTTAATCTTTAAGATTTTTATATATAAAAGTTTTCCAATAAATCGCATTTGAATGTCTTAGTTTTTGCTTTATTATGAGCAGCACGGCTTTAATTTTCCCATATTTTACTGCCTGATCATGAGTAATGGGACAGAATAATTTTTATTATTACCTTATATAATCACTTATTCATGTCAACAATATTCATGTCAATAATACACTTGATGTTGTGTGACAATACGCGGAATAAATAATAAATAATTACGTTAAACAATCATGCTGGGGCACCTTGCTATATGAATTTTATTAGCCATGCTCCATTATTTAAATTGTAGTAAACGTATGCCTATAATACACTTTCTGTGTTTCTATAACCGTGTAATGGTTGATATTAGGTTTATAAATATTACAATTTTATGTAAAATAACGTCAGGGTTAGTTTAGCTTAGTTGATAGCATGTCTCCCATATCGAGTTATTTTTCATAATAAATGAATTTCAATTCTAAACATGACATAACCACTCACTTATTTTTAAATATATTACTGAAAATTATCTGTTCGTATGTTTTATTTATTAAAATATTATGCTAGTAAAATATTAGTATTAGAGCTCTAAGTTTTTGATAGATTAAACAGAAAGCTTAGGTATTTCCAATGCAAATTAGTAGAGCATAACATACTTAGAATTTAAAACGTGTTGACTGAAGATAATATTCGTATCGCGCGTTGAAATATAAATATAACCAAAAATATACATAGTTTTGAATAACATATTATGAGAAAGAAGGTCATTTTATCAGTATTCAATAATGGCTCCACAGTTATTACAAAAAGAATGTATACTTATTTAACTATATTAGTGTACGACATCATACAGTTTTTTCTGTTTTATAACTGCTATATTATAACCATGAAATTGCAAGAAATATAATTTTTTACTCCTAATTGTTAACTGTTGCATCGTAACTGTTGTACAACAAACCATTAAATAACAACTCTCTTTGAAGATATCCATTCCGAAAAATTGCCTAATAATATTTATAGCCGTCTTGGCAAAGTTAAACCAGCAAGAAGACCTTTAAGAAATGTGTATTTTCTTATTATTATGCCAATCGAATATAGTCAATTTTGCGGAAGATATTTTGGCAAATGGTGTCTGAAGGCCGAAAAAATGGGTATCTATATACGATAAATAATGAGCTACAAGTAATTTGCCAGAACCTCATGGCCAATAGGACATTGCCAAAATATAAAATTAGGTTAAATCCCCAGTTATACATTTGCTTTATATAGGTATGTTTCAACTGACTATAAAAACCTTACATGGAAGTGTAATTATTAGCAGCATAATCACAGATTACCCAGGTAAAATGTGACTTCGTCTTTAAAAATGGAATTGACAACTATAAATGACAGACTTTGCTAGTCGGTTGAAAGAAATCTATTATCAATATAGTTTGTCATACCATACCAATACAGAAAGGCCTACTGGCTAATATTGAAATTGCAGTGATGTCACAACATCTAGTCAAAAGCTTTTGCCATAAGAATATCATTCAATGGGAGCCCAGTAAAAGTACTGATTATTTTATCGGCGCCGTTTCTTCCATATTTAACGTTGATTTTCACGCAGGATGTCTGGAATTCCTAGTCCCAACTGGCCGTCTTCGATGTATTGTGTATCAAACGATTAGTTTGAGATTTGACGATAATGGCTGCCTTAATTAGTGATATTTCCTTGCATTTTCCTGAAATCGTAAGTATTTATCTGCTAATAAGTGCGTGAAACTTGTACCTAATATTTCGTTGTATATTTAGGTATACAATTTATATTATTAGGCGTATTATTAAATACGTAAAAGTATATATTTCGGACTTAAAGATCTGTTGCTTTTGTGCAATACCTTAATGTGTGCCGCTCGTCCGGCTTGTTTACAGCCAATACCCACTTGTTGTTACAGCACAGATTTCTAAGTTTTTGTTCGTCTTTAATTCTATGTTTTTCTCTCGATTTCGGCTA
This sequence comes from Pissodes strobi, assembly GCA_016904865.1. Lineage (NCBI taxonomy): Eukaryota > Metazoa > Arthropoda > Insecta > Coleoptera > Curculionidae > Pissodes > Pissodes strobi. The sequence goes on along the minus strand of MU184668.1, from coordinate 36,505 downwards.
TTTTTTTGATGAGTGATACTTAGCGCAATTATGCCTCAAAAAGGGTGTAAAGTTCGTGTTTTCGGTTTTCTAAAGGACGTAATAAGCTTTACGTAATACCCTTCATGGGCTGCTTGAAATTACCAAGTACTGTTTTAATGAACATAATATAAATCATGTTCTCAGCAGCCTATATTATATTTATAACATTGATTGATGGGTTCGAAGATATATTTTTGGGTATTTACCATAAAAAGTGTTTTCTTTGTGAGCTGTTGTTAAATTATCTAAATGAAAACAGCCTTTTGACTCCTTTTTAAAATTGTAAAAACACCTAAAAATTGATATTTCGAAAAATGTTATTAGCGGCATTTCATACACTTCTTAATAATTATTGTTCTAAACATAATCATATTTTTTTGAGTAAAAAATTAAAATTTATTAATTTTGACAGTTCGTCGATTAATACGCTTCTTTGTAAACTTTGTAAGCTAAAGTACGTATCTTTCGTCGTTATGACACAAAAATGGTGTTTGCAATACATATGTAATGGCTATTAAGACACTTGCATTCATTTACATTCTCATACTTGTGTTTTAATTGTAATTAAATATTCATTGCATAACATACTACATATTATAACTTTGATACTTGCCATGTCCAAGAATTGTGAAATTTTAATTCATACATAGACAAACAATCATACACCACAATAGCAACTATTTTGTAAGTAAAAGTATGTTTTTGTGTACATTGAATCTTAAAACGTCTACCAGTGCATTATAACTTAGTTCTTTGTGTCTTAAACCGTAAGCTTAAGCTTTTTATATGATTATTTCAATGTGAAAGATTGAAGGGGCAATAGAAGATGCATATTTATTAAATTAAGTAACTTTATATAATGTCGTGTCAAGCATATATTTAATACTAGTAAATAGTTTACTAAAGAGGTTATCAAGAACATAAAAGTAGCGGTATAATAATTGTCATGTTACCATGAACCATGTGCAACGTGAAAATATTTGTACTATTTTGAACGTGTTCCAACAGTAATATTGTACAATACAAAGTATGCGCACGTAATAATAGAAACTTTAAGAGATGAAATAGAACTGCCATATTGCCAACCGGGTTTTTAAAATTTTTTATATGTGCTTACAAAAAAGTAAGCACTTAATGGGATTTTTTTTATTAAGTGATTTATGAGAAATGTAACTATGGCGATCAGCTCTGCATACTAAAGGGCTAAAAATTACCGAAAAAAATTGACAGTTTAACTGCTATTAATGAATATTATCGACATTTTATTGCTCTAAAACAAAATTATTGCTTTACTTTTAAATAGTCACAATAGTTTAGTATTTAATAAAAAAATATTCGAGGTATTGAAGTTCATATAACAAATAAAGTTTGTACCAAAATTGCCATTTGACTAATGCCAATAAAATCAAAGATAGAAACATTTAGGAAAACTCTTAATTTGTATTAATGTGATATGGGTAAACCATTTATATGAAAAAAAAACTGTTGCTTAGTTTTTGGTGAAAAATGGTACAAAAACTGTACCAAAAGTTTATTCAAAAAATGTGTCCATAGGCATTAAATTTTATTTGAAGCAAGTTTTTAAATAACTTAAATAAACAACATAAACTCCATGTTGATCCTTAAATAAAATAAATGTAAATTAGATGTGCACCAAGTATATAAGGAAGGTAACTAAAAATTTAAAAAAAAATAAGTTATTTGCATGAATGCTGGTGGCAAGTGAAAATTTACATTGGTCTGTGCAGCAAATATCCCCTTTATTCACAAATCAGTCGATTTGTCTCCTTCATCCGTAAAAGTTGACAGTAAATTTGAGAGCATGTAACATAGGCTACAAAACATAAACGTTTTGCTGTATATTTTGTCCATTAATTTAGTGTAAATATTGGTTATTATTACAAATAATACTGAAAATAGTGGTGCTTTCATGGTTAAAAAGCTTTGGAGCAAAACCAAAAACATGAAATTGCCAAGGTCTCAACAATAGAAGCTATAAACAAGCTGAGTCTGTAACACAGTGTATTATAGCAGCTTAGATGAACCAAGTAAGTGATTATTTTAAACATAAAAATATAGTTTTATACATAACTAGGTATCTAGAGAAGTTTTTTACATTTTGTTGTTTTAATTCTAGATTTAAACTCAAGTGGAGGGGAGCCATTTTCTGCTATAGAGGGGGACGAATACGCACCTCGATCTTCTCAGACTTCTTCCAATTCAGATTCTGGCACCCAATTTATGTAAAGTTAAAGAAGAAACAACGAAAAAGGTGAAAGAAAAATGACAATCAAGTGCTGTGTAGCAAAAATCCAAAAATGTGGAACAAGTGAAGAAAAAGTTATTCTCATCACATATTGTTATTATTAAAAAAGCACAAGAAATACCAAGTCTTGAAGGTGAATCTCGAACATTTAACCATTTTGTAAATAAAATAATGCTTCTATTGTAATAAGTAAAAGGGAGTTTTGTACCATTTTTCACATTGGCAAAAAAGGTGGAGTATTTAAAGAAGAATTTCTAACACAATATCTCAGCGCCTTGTTAAAATAAACCAGGAAGGAATTATAACAGATACCCTAAATCCCTGAAGGAGTTTTGTAAAAGAACACATTGATAGTTTTCTACTCGATTCATCTCATTATTCAAAAAATAATAATCCTCACAAAAAATATCTTTCTCCTATAATACACATTTCAATAATGTACAAATTATACCATGAAACAACAAGCCCAACAAATATTTTGTTAAATATTGTTCTGCGACAGAGGTGGTTCTATAATTTAGGAATACATATAATATCCAAAAATCAGGAAAAAGCGCATTTTTTACTTCGACCGAAGACATGGATCATCGTGGGATCTCCGAAGTTTGCAGCGTTTTATTAAGGTTTAATGAATACAACTTGCTTTCTGAAATTAAAGCTATCTCTCATTTGGTTATACGGACTGACTTAGTGCAGCTCAATTTTTTTTTAAATAGTATCTATGCCTTTATCATTATTTAAACCAAACTATCCTAAACTAGCCCAAATTAACCCAAATTAACCCCCCCTCCCACTCCTACTATAAAGGACTGGATGAAGCCGCAAAACATTAAAAAGTGCAGTGTTAAAATAATCACTTAGTATCAAAATATCATGTCATTTATTCAGTTATCTTAGGTTTAATAGGACGCTTGTTAGGTACCACCTTAGTCTGTAGTATATAGGTATTTACTTGTAAATATATATTGTTAAGTTTGTATTAGTTTTAGGTCAAATATCAAGTATCTTAAGGCAATTTCTTATAAATAAATAAGTAAAGAATAAATAAGCGAATAAATAAATATATAAATAAATAAATCATGGGGTTTGATTATGATTTTTTGGGTTTAAATTATAAGTGCCACTTTCAATAACCGAATAAAATTATATATTTTATAAAATAAAATATAGTTTTTAAGAAACTGCTGCCTTTATTTGCAACAACTTACACCATGCGCAGTACTTTTCCATGCAGTGGATAAAAGGGGCAAATACCATGTTTTTCAAAAATTATTAGCTCTTTTTACGTTCATCTCCAAAAAATAGCTTGCCAAAATAAAATTGATAGGATATTGCATGTAAGTCATGCAACACGGAAAACGACTCATCAGATTATCAACGGCGCCAGTTGTCAAAAGAAAAATTTTTAATGTCGGTTTATTTGAAAGTCGCATTTTGTTAGTTGGCTCCTTCTTCATCCCCTCGACCCCCAATTTATTTTTGGATATTTTTTGTTTTTAAGGAAGCAGATTTGTTTTCTATAGTTACATTTCTCATAAATCTTTTTATAAAAAAATCACATTTGGTGCGTACTTTTTGTAAGCACTGTATACAACAGCTAATAGTTAATTTGACAAAACCTAATTAATAAAGTTTTGTGTCCTTATCTTTTTGAAAAGATTTAAATAAAGTTATTACATATTGAATTGTATAATATCTACTTCCTTTATTTTTCTACATAATAACCCAACAATAATCATGTTTTTCAAAAGAGGTTAATATCACATTTCATTCAACAATGCGGCTAAATGATGAAAAATTAACATATCAATCACAAAAATTGTTTTACAAATATTTCGGTCTATCTTCAAAGAATCTTTTTATCATTTTTAGATTTTAGATTGTATTTTAGCTGCCATGAGGAAGATCTGAAAACATTTGAATACTTTGTCCTACCTATTCGTAACATTCATTCAATTCATAAAGGCGAGAATACACATGCAAGTAAAAAAGCATGGTGGCCAGTAACTCGTAGGTTAACTACTTGTCCTTGGACGGCCAAAAATACACATGCTAGCAAAATAGCCATGATACAGTTGTCAGTAACTTGTATACTAACTACTGGTCCTTAGACTACACAAATGCACATGCTACTTTTGGACGTGCCAATCTCTGAAAACATCTCATCTCGGCGGGTTACTCTCAGCTATAGCAAAAGTGTTGAATTGTATTGAATTGGTTTGTTAAAAATGGACGTTTCTCATTTGAGACGTGAATTATACAGTATTGTAATGTTATAGTTGAAAGTATAGTAGCCGGCAATACCGTCACATGCGAGGTACTAGCAACGACGTCATTCACACACATTTCGACACGGCTTGCATGCTTTCTTGCCTCCCCATCGACGAAATCGCATTACTTGTACAGAAAAATCAAACGTCTTGCGACCTACTAGCATGCTCTCTTCTAAAGTGCTTTCTAACTGGCATCGAGAGTCACACATGCAAGTAGCACGCATCTTCCAGTGGCTGGCATGCTTCTATGCGTGTAACAAGCATGTGTATTCTCCCCTTACCACTTAGGATAATTTGTTGGCTAAAATATTCAAGAATAATCATTAGCGATTACAAATTTATATCAAACCTTGCCCATGAAGTTATTCAAGTTATTTCAACAGCTGATAATCATCGAGTTATAATCGTTATAATTTACTCGCGTTCTGCCGACGAATGAACGTAGCTAAACTGACTGGTTGTCATATCGACGACAACTCGAATCTTCTTTTCTCACTTAAATGGCAATGGATATTTGTAGGCACAGGAAAAAAAACCTGTTTAGTTACGGGAATCGCTAATGGACACTAGTAAATCTGTCAACTATATTAGATAAGACCCGATTGTTGCTTTTAATAATCTCTTTATGCCGCAACGGATTTAGAATATGGCTAATAAGTATTTCCGATGGCCTTTTTGCATTTAATATGGAAAGCCAATGAAATAACTTCAACAGCAAAAGATAAATACGATGGGGCATATTATCGTATTTATCTCCCTTTTTATCAAATATGATTCTATGTTAGAAGTTCTGTTATGTAGAATTAGCCTGGCAATTTCAAGTGCATTACATAATAATCGTCATATTGGCCCTCACCATTAGGATTCGTATTTAGCTGATCCTGCCATTCGTTTTTTGATTGAAATTTTATAAATTTATGTAAATCTTTATATTTTTCAAGTGAAAACTTCTTTAACTCACTTTCTTCCTGGGTAGTGGACGAGACTGAGCCGTTACGTGTCACACTCGGCTATTTAACGCTTATTCGGGTATAGTCGGCTCGAGAGTTTTTCATTTGTTAATTTTTTTACTTCTGTCTTAAGCGCATACCTTTTTTAAATAGATGTTCCCATATGTATCCTGCGGGAGACGGGTTTAGAAACAACACAAGAACCTTTTTTGTACTTATTCAATCTAGTCAGAATCTTAGTTCTTCTTTAAAGTTGTTACTCTGAGAAGGTGTAAAAGAAATTCCTAAAAGTACGTATTTTGTTATGTCGCATAATATTTGTTGGCGAAACAAAATAATTTAACAGTTAAGCAATATTCTTCTTTATGTCAAAAGTGGACAAATCAGCGACGAAATGTAATTATGTAGTATTTATTTCTTCCTATTTTTTTAGTAACTTTACCCATAATTTTTGGTCATAATATACGGTGCAATATAAATCAGGAAACATTTATTATTACTTCTTCTATACACTCTTTTGAAGATGTTTCTGAATTTGTAGGGCTATAGGGCAGCTTGAGATATTATCGGTTCTAGAAACGGCGAATCCCGGATAGGTATCTTATGACTCGTCAGCAGGTATTTTGTTAGAATTCATGGTACCTTTAAAGTATTCAATAATGTTACACTAGTCGTTTTTCTCTGCATCTTTTATAATATGCAATTTTGATCTACGATTTACTTATGAAATGCGAGTTATTCTATTGTCGTAACTAAGTAATCTAATCCTCTATTTCCATAATGTTCAAATCGTCTTCTTCCGTCTGAAAAACATATAGCTTCAGTCTTTTTTACTTACAAGTTTTTTCGTAAATTCTTTATAAACCATCTAATTCGTATGTACTTTTGGTAAAGCATACACTTTTTTTTGCATATTTTTTCATAATCAAATTGCAATCGTAATTCAGAAATTCAATTTTCTTCGTTGCTTAAGTCTTTCAGCTTTTAATTATATTTGAAAGTCTAGTATATGTTCAAAATTTTATTTTTGTTCGGCGGCAAATCTGCTTTTGCATCAAGTAGAATTTCTCTGTCTTACATTAAATGTTACAGCTGTATCCTTCTCGTTAAAATTTGTATCATCATAATATGAATCGATATTATTTCAAAAATTTTCTGAAACGTATTCATCAGTCTCGTTTTCTTCATGTTGTAATAGGTGTGCCAGTATTTACAATTCATACTTTCCATACATTAAAAGGTTAATAGCTATACTCTATTTCGAAATGGTGCGGAGTAATAAAACCTACTTATAAATGCAAAACGCTAACAGAGTGGTCAAATAAATTTTTGTGATTTCTAAATATTTAGCCACAGCTGTTATAGCCTGCTGTATTATATTTTAACCATTCCACCCTGTTTTGTATGGCAATCCCGCTGCAAACAATAGGCTTTATTAGCAAAGGGTCCATTTTCTACCTGCAGTAGCGTACGTTTGGGTATTTAATTTAAAATACCTGTTTTACCTAAGTACTTTTATTTATTCACTTATTTATGTATATTCAAAAACAGTTAGTATTACTGTAACATTTTATCACATATAATATTTATATAATAAGGTATAAGAATTGCGATTTTGTGTAAACAGTTATGTAGAGAACTATGGTATATCATTTTCGTCGTCAGAAAAATCCGTCGAATCTTCGTCATGTTCCAAGGATATAATTAAAGGCTCTACAATTAGGTCAATTAAATGGTCTAGTTTCCACATTTTTTCTTCTTCTTTTATAACATGCTCAATACACTTACGCCATTTTTCAGAATCGACATTTTTTAAAGATTCCTCAAAGATAATTTTAACATCTTTCATTTTAAACGTCGTGTTTCTCCTTGCTACATAACTTTTTACTTGGGCCCAAACAAGTTCAATGGGATTTAATTCGCAATGATACGTAGGCAGACGAAGAATAGTAATATTTCGTTTCTGTGCAATTTTGTCAACTACATACTCGGTGAAACGAGCTTTATTTGAGGACACTATGGACAACAGTTCCTTTTTCACCATACTTTCATCAAATGGTATGTTATTCTGTCTAAACCACTGAATAATATCCGCTTTTCTCCATGAATTAGTTGGTATTCTGTCAACTTTTCTGGAATGATAACTCGCATTGTCCATCACTATCACAGAATTAGGTGGAATGAGATCTAACATTTGTTCAAAATATTCTTCGAACACATCGCCATTCATGTCTTCATGGTAATCGCCAGAATGATTTGACTCAAACATTAACAAACCGCCCTCAACAAAACCATCAACACTTCCAAGGTGTGTAATAATCAGTCGCTGTCCTTTCCCAGATGGTGGTTTTAGTCCGGTGGACCAGCCTTCTAAGAATGCTTGACGAAAACTTGAAATATTTTTGTCTTGCCAAATCTTCCCAACCGTATATCCTTCATTAAGCCATGTTTCGTCCAGATAATAAATCTTTCTATTCTCACTTCGAAACTGGTTTATCTGTCTTAAGTAATGTCTCCTCCAGCAAATAATTTCATCTTTTTCGATTAGGAGCGATTTTCTGCTTTGTTTTTCCCAGCTGAAATTCATTTGTTTTAAAGTTGTCCACAATTTCTTCCTGCTTATCGTTGGAGACATATTTTGGTCTTGCTTCAAGGCTCCTAAAATTTTGTCGATGGTTGGTATTTCCTTATTAAAATAAAAGGAATGTACTGTTCTTCTAATTATAAGTTTGTAGTCTTCATCGGTAGGCACCGTCTTTCTTCCTGAAGATGGTATAGGTGGTTTTACAGCTCCACTTTTTCGTTCACACCTTAATTTATATATCGACGTTTTTGAAACACCCGTCATTTGCGAGCACATTTCCACCACAGTATCAACGCTATACAGAGGATTTTGATGTTTGAGGGCGTCATATACATTAAGAATAATATTCTTTTCGTTAACAGAAAATGGACATTTGCTCGCTCGTTTCACTGGAGAGAAAACTGAATTAGCCATTTTAATTGAAACTATGAAATGAAACAAACACACTGTGTCTTCTTCGGAAGAACAAATATAACTGAAAAATTACAATTACTTAAACTTTAGGGTATGCATACAAAAAATCGTCAAATTTTAATGTTTACAATAGTAATAAAAAAACCTAAGTGTGATAAATATAATGCTGGGAAAGTCCGAGTATTAGGACAGGTAAACGTTTAAAATATGTACGTATATGTACGTAATTATGTACGCCTATGTATCAGCCATCAGAAAATGATTTATTACTTCGCATCATTTCGAAATAGAGTATATATCAGTGATATGTTCTAACGCGATTTTAAACATGCCGTGGGTATAGTCAAGATTAAGTTTAGTAAAACTTGGGTGCCTCATAATAAATAATTTGAATTTAAAAATACAAATTTATGGCTCAGGTTGAACAATATATTATATATGGTACTAGTTCGGTTATTACGTTTAAGTATGTTCCTACGCTGAAGCTTTTCATGATTGACAATGTATAACATAATGATCCCTTGCTCAAAATGTTTTCCATATTTACTACTGAAATGCCATATAAACATTTTATTTTCAATTTCTTAACACTCTTCAAATATCCTAGGAAAAGTACTAGAAGAATTAAAAAACAATTATTCGGAAAATTATTATAGGACATACCATAATATATGGTAAATCGAGT